>JAMQGT020014688.1:0-177527 GCA_024447675.2 Pterophyllum scalare | reverse complement strand
AGATTCATTCACACACTGCTCTGCTGCTGCCCAGCCTCCCATTGATGGCAAAGAGTGCACTACTTATCTCGTTCCATGCTGCAAACGTCAGTTCAAAGCATATAAAAAAGCCCAGGCAGCAGAGCAGCCTAATCAGTGCAATAAAAAACTAGCACCTCAAATTTTAACATGACATCTTTTCACTTGAGATCATCACTTTAGTTTTAATGCAGTATTTTTTTTGGTCAGTGCAGCTGGAATGTATGTAAATGTAGATTATTCAGTTGATGTGGTGTGCTATCTATGTCAGGCTGCTGACACTGATCTAGAAGGGCAGTTGAGGTTTGCTGCTTGTTAGGGTTTATAATCTGATAAGTATTCACACAACCATGGGGGGGCAGAATGGAGTTAACAGGACCCCCAGGGATGCAGAAAGAGACAGAGGGAGGTAGGAGGGCCTTTGAATGCTGTCATCAGTCAGGCCACTGACGTCACATGCTCACACAAAACGCACTTGATCCCATTTCCAAAAGCAAAATGATAGAAAAGGTCTGTTTTACACACAATTTAAAAAATTATCAAAATGGCATATATAAATATTGGAAATTAAATGGATTAAATGAACATTTTATTTATCAGCTGGTATCAAATCACAATAAAACATTTTTTCAGATCTTACAATAACCTACTGCTATTTGAATACTCTTTGTTTTGGGTGTTTTTTTGTATTGCAATTTCAGCCACTAAAAACACAAACTCTGGATGCTAACCTTATTTTGAAACTGAATGTATCTGTCTGTGTGTTTCATCAACTGTCAAGTATTATCTTGCTTTGGAAAGGCTGCAACTGAAATCTCTCATCTTCAGCTTGCTGTATTTAAGCCAAACAAACAGATAAGAATGTGTTTACCTGCTGACATCAAGTGGCCACAGTGATAACTACATGCTTCTGCACTACTGAGACTGCATCCTGCTCATGTGGAATTGATGGTTTACAAAGCAACGTAATAACAATTTTTAAGGATTGTTTGTTGAGATCTACTGAATCTGGCGGAAGCTGAAGTCTAAAATTACAAACATAAATATTATTCTAAAAAAAAAAAAAGAAACAGCTTCTCGATGTAAAATAAATCACGTTCATAATCCAAATATTTCTGTGTACCAATATATGTATATATATGTCAGAATCAAAGCTGGATTTAAAAAAGGTCAGTTACCTCTTTGTAGTCTAACGGCATGCTTTTTATGGTCATAGGCATCTGATTGTCAACTGGTGTCTGTCAATGCACATCCCCTAACATGGGCACTAACATGATTAGACATAAATAGCTCCTGTCTCAATAGACTGTGTAACTAGATACATCCAAAGCGACCATGTGAATAGTTTGCATACCACAGGCACGAACCACTACAGAGTAAAAATGTCACAGATGACTCAAAATTTACAGTAAACAGCTCAGTCTCTCACAAAATTGATTCTTCTTTTGGTAGGACAACAGTAAAATTTCAGTCCTCCTTGTTTTTGGGGGGTTTTCTTGTTGTTTTTGTTTTTATCTGTTAAAAAAAGGGCAGCCCAGAGAGGCAAGCATGTGATCAGCCTGTAAAATCTGGAGACCAGTCAGGCAAAAAAGTATAAATAACAGTTCTTTGTTCGCCAGTATAACTGGGAGAACTCTGTCTTGCACACTAGAAAAACTCAACAAACAACAAAAGCACTGACCCATGTATATAGGACATGTCCTTAAAGTGAGTATTAAGATGAGACCGAATGGATTATTCAGAAACTGACAAACTGAAAACACTGACAAATGCATCTTGTTTATTATATGAGTGCAAATTTTGAGCCAACCTTGCAGATGTTCCTGGTGCAATATAGGGGAATAAAAGGTCCTGAAGGCATTTTACACATACAGAAATGTATTCATTGTGCACATCATAACATGAGTGCAGCCTGGATCCAGTGTATTGTTCTAATAATATGACTGGTCTAGCAGAGATTCCTATACAACTGTGTTTACTCAGGGATATGTTCTGCTTTTTGCACATTCTCTGCCCAGCTAAACAATATCAGCCTCTCAGTAAAATGGTTTGTAAACTCAGTGGGGCACTTTAGAGATAAAATTTAGCTGAAGACAAACACAGAATTAATATTTCAAGCAGCCAAAAGGGGAGCAGTGTTTGGCCCCTGTAAAAAAAAAGAAAAAAAAAAAGAAAAAAAAAAGGAAAAAAAAGACTTAAGTATTTTGGATACATTTACAAAAATTCAGTATTCATGGGCACCAAAAGTTGTCACAAACTGCATTTACAACAATGCACGAGACATGATAGAAAAATACAGAAACTTTGAAATATGATATTTGACCTAATCTTGCAAAGTCATCCCATTGTTTTTATGAACTACATCCTATTTGGCTTCCAGCTTTCCAAGATGGCGGAGGAGTTGCAAAGAAATACAAAAATGCTCTCTTTGACAGGATTACTCCACTCCTTTCATGAACTCCAAGAACTCTGTGAAATGAAGGAGGTCATTGTTACAAATTGCTGAGCCTCAGACAAACTACTATAAAACCACAACATGTCTTTATCAAGTAAATGTCTCACTGTCAATATGTGTCTTGAATTATATAGATTATAGAAAGTATCGGACCAAGTATTGGTCCAAACTCCTCACCATCATAGTCAATTTTTCCATCATTATTTTTGTCCCCGTCCTTCATCAGTTCCTCGATGTCGTCCTCTGTAATTGCCTCTCCTGTAGATTCCAGCATCATTTTCAGCTCATCCAAGTCAATATAACCATCTGCGTTCCTGCAGAATCAAAGGAGTAAAATGTTGTTTTTACATAACAAACTTTAATTAAGCTTTACAGCTGGCAGTGGGGGAGGTAGCAAGCTTGTATTTGGCGTGTAAGTGATCATATCTCGGAATTTAAGTGTCTGGGAACCACCACTGTGAGAAAAAAAAAAAAGTATGGCAAGTTTGTTCTTTGATGCTCAGACGAGGTGTCTGGCTTACATCGAGTGGGTGTTTAAAATATTCGGAGCTGTCAAAAAGGATTATGGAGCAAACTACATGCTGTACTCTGCAGAGCTACTTGGCATTTTGTCAGTACACATAATTGCACATGGGAAGCATACTTTGCTGGAACCACACGATGAAGAGCAATTTGTTCACTAGACTGTGGAAATGTTCAGATGATAGCATCCTCTTGCCGTAGATATTTTTTTTTCCAAATCTGACAGTGAGTGTGTAGCACAGTATTTCTTTTGTGATGACACTTTTGCTAATAAACCGCTCTCAGAGCAGAGTAAAGTAGCTACAGGTTTAAATTTGAAACTTACTTGTCAAACATTCGAAACAGCTCTGCCAGTTCTTCCTCTGACTTCCCTTTGCTGTCGTCCTTCATGCACCTCACCATCATGACTAAGAATTCATCAAAGTCCACCGTGCCACTCCCTATGCACACAATACACTTCATTACATCCTTAAACTGGAATTTCATATTATTTAAGCACCAGACGATCAGCTTAAAAGTCCAGTCTTTAAACAAATGGATTACTGCAGTTATGTTACAGTACCTTAATTTAAGTTACAAATGTGTATTATATGTCACTGAAGCTTTTTTTTAACTTTCAAATATTTATTTGAAAGATATTCATCATATTTATCACAGGCACACCTGCAAGCTGCAGTATATGGTCTAACAAAGTAGAATTCGATTATCAGCATTATCTTCAAACAAAACCAAGATGCTCTTTTCAGATTTCATCATTAAATCACATGGAAAATCCAAGATGACATGCAAATCATTTGATATGCATTTCCCTTTAATTCAGCCTGACACATCTAGTTGTATTTAAGATCCTTGACTAGCATTTCAGTTCAGAGGGCTTGAACAATGCTTGTCCGAAAAACGTGCCTGTGATCCACTTGCCAGCTGACCTGTGGGAATGAGAGTCAACCACAGCCAATTATTTGAGCTTTTTTTTTTCTTTTCTTTTTTTCCGTTTCTATAGCACAGCAGTGTTTTGATTTACCATCTTCATCCACCTCGTCAATCATCTCCTGCAGCTCCTCTGGTGTGGGGTTCTGACCTAACATCCTCATTACCTTCCCCAGCTCTTTGGTGCTGATGCAGCCATCCTCTGCATCCTGTACGAAGATGTCAAAGGCGGCCTTGAACTCTGCAGCAGCAAAGCAGTACACACACAAAAATAACTAGTGAAGCACATCTGGTGTAGGACATGGTTAAGAATTCCTGGTCATCAGCACAAAAGGTTACTTGTCTTAACTCTAGATGCAACTAATGGTTGCACCCCTGTTGATGCATAGGTATAGGTTTTTCTAGCAACATCTGTAACTATAAAAGCTCTAACTAAAAGCATATTTTAAGCTGACTTGAGGGCATGTTCAAAGTGACAACTTGCACTGTATATGAAGGCTTTCTGTGAGAATAGTTTTACGCACCATTTTTCTGTTCATCTGTCAGCTGCTCAACCTGTAAAAGGGAAAAAGTTTAAGGAGAAAACATGACGTTAGCAAATTTGATGTATTGGCAGCATGAATTTGGGGATATTCTGCAGTTTTCCAAATCTCCAAATATATCTTGAATTGGGTTAAGATATCTAGAAATATCTAGAAATCCAGGCTATATTATCTCTGCTCATTTTGATAACTTTTCAGCCAACAGTGGTCATCCCTGACAAAAACACAGAACCTACATATCACACATGAGAGCTGGTAAGAGGAGGAGTTAAAAATAAACAGTCAGAAGAGAGGATCAGGAACGACAGATAAAGGACACAATACACAGTGCTCTAAATTAGCATAGCTGTGGATCTGTCCCAACAATGGAACAGTAATCCTGGAAAAGCTACCAAGAATGAGAGAGGGAGACAGCTGCTTATGTAAGAGTTATTGACTGTTGTCCACTGTAAATTTAACCACATGCATACAGTATACAGACTTTCAAATATACATTCCTCTGGCAATGATACTGTAAAAGAAAAAAATGATGGAAACACATGTAAGATACGTTCCTGTGTGTTTTTATTATCTCTCTGTTGGACTGTGAGTGGATAGGAGAGCCAGCGGTCTATTCATGCAAAGGTGGATAAATAGCCACACAGCTATCAGGCTCACAGATAATGCTGGAATTCAGCCATGGGGAGGTTTATCTAAACCTGAAGCTCTTCTCTGGCACCAGAGAACCACTGAAACAGAAGCATCTGAGCAACTGGCCAAAATTAGCTACGTGAAGTGAGACTGTTCCATTTGAAGTCATGAATGAAGCAGCAGATTGGGGTCCAGGAACGTGTCCTGTCAGTGACCTTATGAGTGGCTCTTATCAGTCCTGATAGGACTGAAGTAGGAGAAAATCTAGAGACATACTTGGTGTTAAAGCTCCCCTGAGTTGAGCTAGTAATGAAGGCAACATAAGCATTTCTTAAATATTTGAGTGACGTCAGATATTAGCTTTAAAAAAAAACATGGGATTTTTTTTTCATACAACAAATAAACATACAAATGCTACAGATTTTTCAGAGAATGGCCACTTAATAAGAAGATAACACCCTTTACTGGAAATTATTGATCATATGTTGCACTAATAATAAATGGTAAGGATTATTGTTTGAGATACATGACATCACTCTCACTCTAGATTAGTTCTCACAGAGTTTTGGTGAGCACGCCCCCAAAAAATAACTTCATCAGAGGATGTCAACTTCATTGTTTTTAGCTGTATATGTTGAGAGGGACATACCGCTGCCTTGTAGATGTCGTTCATGTTGGAAGCTCTTCTGCTGCCTGTCCTGACAGTGTCCTGGCACAAAGGAAGGAGGTGCTGTCCAGCTCAGGGCAGGACTCTGGCCTCATCCTCCGAGGGTTTTATAGCTGGAGCCTAGCACTGTCTGGTCCCTCCCTGGACAAAGCAACCTCCCCTCTGTTTGTGTCCCCTTGTGTGTCCATAAATGTGTGTGTCCGTGTATGTGTGTCATTTGGTAAATCTGTCACAATCACCGGGCTCAGATAAAAATGTGGCAGCTCTTAGGGGGCACACTTTGGAATGGAATGAAGTGAGGGGGGCAAGCGTGGTGAAGCCTAATCTCCTGTGTGTGTGTGTGTGGGGGGGGGGGGTTGTAGAGAGACACTCAACATTCCTCTAGACCTGGACCACAGAGAGTTTATGTGTGCATGTGTGTCTGCAGGTAGGATTGGGGGACTGGGAAACTAAGCGAGTGAAACATCTGAGACCAAGGAGGTAAGAAAAAGAGAAGGAAGGCAGCTCCAAGTAGTCAGAGCAGACCGAGGACAAAGGATTGTTCCTGTGTTTCTTAAATACCTGATGCAGGGTGCATTACTTTTTTAATGTCAGACATTTTGAGTTACTGTACTTTTTAAAGTAATACATAATGCTATATCCATTTAAGCACTGACTTCTTAAAAGCTATTCTATTGTGGCCATGGAGTCCCCATCAGAAAAAGCAACCATTAGTTGCACCAATAGTTTAGGCAAAAAACCTTTTGTACTGATGACCGGGAGCACTGTCATGTTGGAAGGAAAAATTAAGGGTTTTATGCCCCAAATGAGAAATAATATGTTATCATTTCCATGTTCTGGTTTCTGATGCCATCAAATACAGTCAAAGCGACTGGGATCTTGTTTCTGATGTTCACAAGACTGAAGATGACATTAAAAACTTCAGTGACCACTTCTGTTGCTGTTTCTCTCTAATCCCCTGACTGTAACTGCTTTCTGAAAAAAAAAATCACCAATTAACCTGTTGATAGTGTCCTGTGTGGATTATCCAGAATAAAGGGTTTGTTCTACTGGGAAAGAGACTTTGATAATACATTTTCAGTGATGTATGCACCAGAAATAAAATAACATTTACCCCTGCTGTGTTGGATTAAACATACAGAACAGTATCTCAGAACTAGGGAGAAAAAAAAATCATGCACATAATGCACATGCATTAGTGAAACAAAAAAATTTTGGGGTTCTGGGTGAAACAGATTTTCAATATTAATCACAATCTCCACATATTTGACCACATGCGATATGCTTGCATTGATTATGTACCATACAAACTCTTGTTTTAAAAAGAATTTAACCAGTTATGATCTATGTGTGCACATTTTTGTTGGACTGGATCACAGTTAGCTACAGAAACAAGCAGGTTCGTTGGCCTCTCTGAAAAGAAAATGCTCTACTGACTTTGTTATTTGGGGAAGAGAAAGGGCAACCTTTATTTGCTGTTTTATTGCTCAGAATGATCAATTTTGTATGTATCCGTAATTTCTGATGAGTTCTTAAAGATGCACAGTTATAAGAGTCAGCAGAGGGTGCTGTTCACTACATATCAACTCAATTAAATTGTAGCACAAGGCTTCCTCTGGATATCCAATTTATCAATAGAGGGGTAGGTGAGAAATCTGGGTCAAACAAACCAGGCACTTTCAGACACGTTTAAATTGAACTGTACACGGCACAAGCCTTTGGAAGCTTTTTTCCCCATGTTCTTTTGAAACAAGGCCATCTCAATCACTTGACTGTGTGATTTACACACGTTCCCACACGTGCCCTCACAACAAGCTCTCTCTCACACTCACACACACACATACACAGAGCATGCTGTGGCAGGCATTCTAAGTGATGAGTGATCATGCTGGTTTATAATGGGATGCTAATGGAGACTGGCACAGCTTACAAGCATCATACAGTTACTCAGATGGAGAGAGAGAGAGCTCACTCCATACATGTCCCACTCTTAACAAAGATAAAGACACAGCTCTCCTGACATCAATGCAAACCAGCCACATGGAAAAGTTTGAGCTGTTATTCACTAAGAAAGGCAGAGTGAAGAGGAGGTGTGGAGGTTTGTGAGGAGGCATGTTGCAAAATACGTTTTGTGTGTGCATGTCAAAATTTCATAATCAAGACACCCTGCGCTGTCGTAAGTTGCTGTTGGGATTCAGAATAGAAATAAATTGTCATCAGTGGCATCGAGTCAATCAGCTGAAACCCAAAGCATACTGATGAGTCTACATGGTCAGCCAGACAGATTCATTTGGAGCTGAGTGCAGCCTGCTGGGTGCCAAGAGTGATGAGCAGCTCTGCAGGGGGCACTAGCTTCTAATGTAAAGCTTCCTTGAGCATGCAGACACACACACACACACACACACACACACACACACACACACACACACACACATACACACACACACACACCCACACACGCACATGCTCTAGAACCAAAGACTGGCACGCACATCAAAGAAAGCATATGGAGTGCTGTTTCATTGGAGCTCTCCACCAATTTCCTCTTACAGAGGAAGGCTGACAAAGAGCCAGCCATCTC
Organism: Pterophyllum scalare; assembly: GCA_024447675.2. Classification (NCBI taxonomy): domain Eukaryota; kingdom Metazoa; phylum Chordata; class Actinopteri; order Cichliformes; family Cichlidae; genus Pterophyllum; species Pterophyllum scalare. Next base: position 169,185 of record JAMQGT020014688.1, on the reverse strand, counting down.
CTCCACACAGCGCAATCAGACAGCGCATCTCAAATCCACAATTCACCGCACACCGCTTTTTGAGGGGTTGCCATAGAAACTCTGCTGGGTAGAGCGGGCAGAAAATGAGAGGAGATGAGCGGGGCTATTTCCCCCCTCCACCTTTCTCTCTGCCTCCCTGCCACCACATTTTGTCCTCAGAATGACTATATTATTTTCTATTCTTTGCCTTCCATTTGCATACATGAACACGGTAAAACTGCATATACATGTGCTATGTCACAATTAGGGTAAATAGTTGTCATTTGTGCACAAGAACCATTCATTCATGCAAATGAACTAATTCCAAATGATTGCATTTCATGTCTCTGTTCCCACTTCATTTATACTTGCATTTAAGGAGGTTATGTGACATGTTTTAAAGATTCAAACATGCACAGTGAGCTTGTGAATCCTACTTAACATTATAATAGTCATCTGACTGGCTTATTTGAGACTCAACCAAAATTTCTTACAGCAAAAACATTGTAGATTCCAAGTGTGCAATATGCTGAAGTGGACATGGTGTGACATCTTGTGCTGGCAGTTCTGAATCAGCTGGAGTTACTACTATAGATAGCGTACTTCATGTGAGTTTAAATAGTCATTCAATATAATGATTGGGTTGACGTGCAGCTGAGCTTGAAGCATAGGTCCTATGCTCTCTCTTTCTTGTCTCTGTGTCCTCACCTCCCAGATTGTCAAGAGGAGGAGGGGAGCTGAGCCTGTCAGCATCGCTTTCTTTCTCTCTATTATTTCCTGCCTTCCTCTCTGTGTCTATTCTCTGTCTTTCTCTTTCTCTCTCTCTCTGCCTCCTTTCATTGATGACCAACCTGTCAGCAGCTCCTGTTGTGGTAGAAAGGGGATGCTCTGCATGTGAGTGAATGAGATACACAGTCTTCTTTTTGCTATGAAAGCATTTCTGTCCTGTCCAAAGCTCAATTTCTCATCAATGACAATGTCAAACCCAAATTGAGGGATTTCTCTTTGGTTGATGCAGGAGAGGGAAGTCTTCACTTTGCTTCACTGCATTCAGTGGCTCCTTTCTGAAACTCTTTGCACTCGGGCACTTGGTGTTATGCAGTGTTCCTTACATCAGAGCACTAATGAGCCAGTGGCCATATTAGCGCCACCACAGAAACAGCCACACACTAACTTTCTGCCAGGGGCCAGCGTTTTCCAGTCCACTGGACTACCAAGGCGCCTACCATTCCTCCCATCCCCACCCCCACCCCTTGCGTCCCCTGCTAACCTCTATAATGTAGGAGACATCCAGAAAAGATTTCCTCTGAGATATATGGCACATGAAGTTCCCTTCAAGCAAAGGAGAAAATGTGTTTTCAAGATTTTGTCTTGAGATAAATCATCGAACAAGTTCTGTTCTGGCAATGGTGAAAAAAAATAAATGGCAGATCTGTCAAGTGAAATATTAATAATCCCCAGTGAACTTGTTTCTGTTTTGGCCCAATTTAAGCTAACTACCCATCTATGACTACAATGTACTTTCACTGTATAATTACCACCTTTTTGACAATATCAACAAAGAATGAAAAAGTAGAAATCATGGAAAAGCTGTTGTACTGGATTAGATTACCCTGAACAGGATAAGCAGAAGAGGATGGATGGATGGATGGAGTGTGGTTTGGGAGAAATTCTGGCAATGCACTAATTAAATGCATCTGGCTTTTAGATGATCTGTAGAAATGACTAGTGTTGACAACTTTTTATGCTGTTGAACTCCAAACAACAAGAATTGGTTTCAACAAATAGAAAATACCAAATACAGACTCAAATTCATTGTAACATGTAAGCTTTCTGATTGGAATTCTGGGCTAAACACAAGGGCAAAATATGTGCAGCAAATACAATAACTGCACCCAACATAATTTATTTGCAAGTCCTTATAAATGTAGCAAATAAAACGAGTTGCCTGTGTGCACACACACCCATTTTGGATTTGTCAGTGTCACTGCCTTCTCCCCTTCGCCTCAAATAGCTGCTCTCTGAAATGGAATCCAAGGGCCCTCAGGGTTTCTGACAATGTTTCAAACATTCCTAAGTAAAATGAACAGCAGTGTAACCTCAACGTTATTAAATCTAAAAGTTTGCTCCAATGAGAATGTATTGAGGCAAAACAGGTCACAATTTCTACCATTCCCAGTTGTTATCACCCTGTCAATTCATGCACCACAAATGAGCAGTGAAATTCTGGAGAATGACAATGAAAAAAAGGTCTAAGTTATTAAACACTTGTTGACATTAAATAGTAAAAGATAATATTATAAATCCTTTACCTCTTTTATGTTGTACTGTTTTAAATTAGTAGGCTGTAGGAAAATAAATGTTTTAAAACAAGTAGACCTGCTTGTCCAGCACTACAGCAGAAACAGATGGGGTTAAAAACAAAAATATCTTTCTCAAGAGCACATCTATGAAAGGTTAAAAAAATAACATATTAATGTCTCTGGCTAAAATGGGATGTTTCAGTAAAATCTTGGCACATGGTGGTTCTTCAGCCTTTAGCTGACATTTTTGTTTTCAGTGAAATTTAAGAAAATTTGATGCAAATTTGAGTACCATTGGCTACCAAGCCCCAAGAACAACTGGTATGTTGAGTGCCAGAGCATCTGACATGAAAGAGAAGATCATGGCTAAGCTGGAAACCTGGACCCTCCGTGGTTGATTACCAAGACTATGTGAAGTCGCCTCTGAAAGTCTACCAGAAGGTGTGAATGTATCCCTACTGCGATCATCATTGAAACCAACTGGCTGATCTATTAACAAAGCAACAGCTCCTGGAGATACTTGGCTATAGGATGAACACCAACCACAAAGGACGTGACTCCATGGAAAAGGAGAATAGAGGCCAAGATCAAGGCAGTGTGAAGGGAATTTAGCCAACTATCAGAGCTGCAGAAAGGTGTGATTAAGAAAGGGGTGCCCAAGAAGTACAACAAGTTGTCCATACCTGAGGCCTTAGAGACTGCCAAGCAAAGACTCACAGCCTTGGCTAACTGCTTGAAGAGATATATCAGAGACATAGAAGCCAGGAGAATAAACCAAATGTTCGCCACTGAACCATCCAAGGTGTACTCTCAGTGACGGGGGAACAATAAGAAATCAACACTACCAGCACCAAGGCTGGAGATGGAGCAATACTGGAGGAGCATATGGGAGAAAGATGCATCAGCAATGCTCAGTGGCTAATGGATCTAAGAGCAGACCACAGCAACCTCCCTGACAGACATCCAAGAAAGAATCTCAAATATGAAGAGCAGGACAGCACCAGGCACTGACATGATTCAAACCTACTGGTTAAATAAGTCAATTGTACTCCATGAGCACCTGGTAGCACAAATGAACCAGCTGCTAGAGGCTAAGACACACCAGAATGGCTGACAGAAGGACGGACAGTCCTAATCCCCAAGGACCCTCAGAAGGGACTGGTCCCATCCAACTACCAGCCTATAACCTGCCTCAGTACAACATGGAAACTCCTGTCAGGCATCAGAAAAACACCAGCTACTGGTAGATATAATGTAGCAGTCATTTGAGACTGTGGGACCAGACTGACCAACCTGTGCACCGCCTGGATTGAATACAAGAAAGCCTATGACTCAATGCTGCACACATGGATCCCTGAATATCTAGAACTGTACAAGATCAACAGGACCCTAAAAGCCTTCATCAAGATCTCAGTGGGAATGTGGAGAACAATGCAAAAAAATTTCTCCACAGGACAGTAGAGTATCCTATGACTTTGGTTAACCCAGATGTCTCCTTTTGCGCTGCCATAAGCTTTAAATTTGTGATTTCATAGATCATTTTCTTTCTTTCTTTTTTGCTTGTCCACTCTTTTCATTAAGAATCAAATACCTGGCAGTCCTGTCAGCCTTGTCAGTGTGAACATGTTAAAGAAGTTACATTGCTATTTACCACTGTCAAAGTACAGATTCACAGAGCAGCTAACATGTAGTATCTTCTCAAAGCCTAATATGTCCTGCTCCTTCCTTTCCTGGTGCTTTGGTGTTACCCAGTATACTGTTTAGCCTTGAACAAACTGTAAAACTGCAATACATAACATTCTGCTAGGTTCTACAAAGCACTTTACACTGTTTTTTCTTATTCACCCATTTACATACACATTGCTACAGTGGTGGTGGTGGTGGAACTGTGACTAGGAGTAACTCAGGGTTCGGTGTCTTGCTTATGACACTTTAACACAAAGATGTGCCAAGGATCAAACTGCCAACCTTGCAATTTGTAGACAGGTAGTAGACCCCTCTACTACCTGAGCTATGGTTTCACCTCACTACATCACTACACAGTGATGTAACAGAGGATATCACCTGTCAAATCAGTAGTTTTACTTTTTTTTCTTCTAGAAGTGATAATACAGATTCAAGGGTTTACAGCTCCTTACACTGGCATTTGGGGCAAAACTGACAACTATGTAGTTCAGCCTTGGTTACAAGCATGTCAGACTGCTACATCAAAGATTCACAAGCCTCTTTGTTCCAAGATTATCTTGCTTGAGACAAGGTTAAACAGATGTTCACGTTAGCTATTCAAAAACAAACAAGGAGTAAAATTTATCACAACACTGATGCATTTCAGATTTGATCTGTATTTCTTGTTTCAAGTAAATCTCAAATGAAACAACTACAGAAAAAAAAAAAAGCTTTTTGATTTCAAACTTGGAAGACTCCCAATGTGCCTCGTGTAAAATGTGGGTCCAGAAGTACAATTTTATTTGTTGCACAATTCATGGAAATGTCTGGGAATGAATGCCCTCCAGAGGGCCATTCATAAGATAAATTGGCCTGAAATTCATTGGCCTTGCAGACAGTGTGTGCTTCTATATGTATGGCTCACTCTCTCCCTCCTGCTTTTTAGCAGTAACACTCAAACAAACTGCCGGAAACGCACACTAACAGACATGCATGCGCCCTCACGACCTTGTGTTCTTTTGTGTTATTCTGTATTGCTGTAAGCTTGAACTAAAAGAAGGGTAAAAAACACCTATGTCTGTCTGCATAGCTGAAGTCCAGCCTAGGGCCTCCTAGGCTTCAGTGAAGTGTGCTCTGATTTGACAAGGCCAGTGACGAGAGGCACTGTAAATATTTGCCTGTCATGTGACTCATTTAATGGCCTCAAGGAACCAACAAAAGGTCAGTGTTTTCTGATGCCATTGCCAACAACTAAATTAAGTAACTTCATCTCTTGCTCATGCATGTCTCTCATTTTAGGAGATGGATACATCGAAGTTGCTGCATCATTCTGTGCATATACTGTAGCAATCATACATTTCTAGCAGTACATAGGGTAAGCATACACACACAAACACGCACGCGTCTTCATGCATGTCATGTCTGAAAGTGACAGCAATGTATTAACACATCTCCACAGCTTCTTTCATGAAGCAAATTATGATTCAAGTTCTTCATCCCAGCTCAGTACAAAAGGTTAAATAACCTAATTTAAACTTCATCCATTACATGGAAGAATGAAAATCAATTTGAAATCAAGAAGGCAGTTTTTAATACCACTTCAGTTGTTTTGCGTGTATCTCTGTCCTAACATGGCTTTATTTTTTTTCCACCTCGTGCTGCTAATGAATTAGTACTTATGTGCAAAGTGCCAGGACTACAAAAATATGTTGCATCAGGAGACAAAAGCAAGAACACAAAGTTCAAAAATCTGGAAAGAACAGTGAATTTCAGGAAGTCTGCTGAAAGGAAATACAAAGCTGAGAAAGAGAGCCATAACTAGTAGGTGTTTTAAAGCAAAAAGAAAATAAGAGTCGAAACATGTCCAAGACCCCTGGAACACTATAATGGCCCCAGTGGAAAAACTACTAATGAAATATCCCCCCACGTGCTAAAACACTCATTACACAAATTCAGTGGACAAATTAAAATCCATTTTTTTCTGTCTGCATCTGGTCTCTCTGAATAAAATGTGGTTTACTTTGTTCAGTTCGGGGAGACGTGGGAGATCAGGGAGGAAATAAGTTAGACAGAACTATCCGCCAAAGCACACGAGCAAGCCTGGCAGGTTGTGGTTCTCCCTCTGTGTAAGCTGAGTGGTGATGAATCTAACAAGTTTGGGATTTGTGCACTAAGCTTTAAAGTAATCTGTCATGTCAAACTTCCAAATAAAGGCAGACTACATCTCTGGTGAGAGGCAGACAGTACACTGGTGTGTTCAAGCGGTACAGAAATGCACCTTATAATCAGAAGAAATCCACACCATAAGACTAGCCTTACTGTATGGAGTCAGTAGTTCATTTTGTAAGCAGTTTAACAGGACTTGCTCTGTAACATAATATTTGTCTTCTAATTTTTCTAATTAAGTATAGCATATTGAAGCTCTGTTAGAAGGTCCACTCTCCTTCATACTGCTCACCTTTTCTTTATAGGAGATTTCTATAAAATATTACTTCATCAGCTACATGTACCATTCAGCAGCTCACTGTATCTCTTTTGGAGACTGGGAGTTCCTGCTATTAGTGTATTTGAAATCAGACTGCGTTTTATTGGTTTTGAGTCTGATCTCTATCCACATATTACCACATCTATAGATGCCTCAGCATGTAGCTTTGCATATGGGAATGGTGGGTGATTGGCCTGTCTTGAAGCTTGGGGCCCAGTGTTTTGGCTGTTGTTGTCTTGATGTTCATAAACATTATGAGTGAGGGGTGGATCTGACTGAGAAACTGAAGGACACTGCTCGCTCATATGGAAGTTTCTTTTCAATCACAAGGTAGGCCTACACTAAAGCATACAGATTTCATTGATCTATCTTTGTTTAGTTTATTTTCTATGATTTTTTTTTAAACTTGAAGAAGTCAAACTTTGTTTTATTATCATTATTATTGTTGTGGATTAGTAACAATGTAAACAGAGTTTCCACTAGGTTCACAAGCAACCTTTGATTGAACACAATCCACACAGCATTATTGCCACAGGCTAAAGATGGAAATGTCCCCAGCATCATCTCACTGGCTGATTGGCCCCCGTTGCACACCTAGGTGTGTGTAGCTTAGCTGAGAGTGGGCTCCCCCCCTCCCCTTAGAGGTTTGCTGGATGAGGATCCGCAGCAAAATTTATTTGCAGTTTATGCATCAGAAACTGTTCAATAAACTACATTTTTCAGGCGTAGTTTTGAAAGAGATTGGCTGACAGCGAAGTTAAGTGATCAAACATTAGAAATATTGGAACGTCCAGTTGTTCTTGAATGTGGCTATTTTTGTGCACAGCAGCGATTTTCTGGTTGCATCTTTGCCTGGCTTTTCCTGTGCTGCATCAGAATTTACAAAATAAATATAATGTCGCTGAAACTAGCAAACTAGACCATAAACTTATCAGAAAAGTGTTTACTGAGGTCATTTATCAAGGCTGCTGAAATGTAATTTACCCCTAGACTTCTATACAACTGGACATCTTTTTGTAACCAGACATGTTGCCCCCTGGTGATGATTAGAAAGAATGCAGGAACTTCTGGATTACTTTATCAGCGGGCATATCAAACACAAACTCTTCTCCATGAAAGAACTCAAATAAATATTAAAATAGAGCAGATTATGACAATGCTACATGTGAACTTGTGAGAACAAATAATTTATAAATCAATTATTAAGTACATAACTTATTCACATGATAGTTTACAGGACAAGCGCTACACACAAGACAATTCATTCAGGAAAGTGATTTAAAAAATTAAACATTTTCTTTACATGTATTTTATATATAATTTATTATAGGGAGTGCTTGTTCTGAAATGAGATATTATCATAGATAGCGTGTCAGAACTTGATAATGACTAAACTCTTAAATCTGATATCCACTAAAAATCCACCATGCACTGTAGTACAAGGACCTCCAGATTTATGTTGTTATTTGGATCCTTTTCTTATTTTTGGAGGGTTAGATTGGACAAAACAGGCAATTTAATTGCTACTAAATACTATGATTTACAGATAAATTATACATAGACATTATAGATTTTATATATCATTAATAAATGATAAATAAATAAATAACAATGTAGCCCTAACAAGGTGCCAAAAAAAGCATCTAATTAAACCCCATGCAATGCTGCGCTGCAATATCAGGGATAGCTCAGGGACAAAATTCACCCAGGCAGCTAATTCATGTCCTGGGCATGCCTTTGGCATTTAAAAAAAAAAAAAAATGATGTAAGATGACAGGAACACGCAAGATATATGTATGTCTAATTAAGCTGAATAGGTACTTTAATTATACAAGAAATACAGCCTTAATTTTGGTTTGTCTGTATTTAAGGCTGTTTTTACCTGTGAGCTCCGTGGTGCAGCTGATTTCAGCAGATTTTAGGTCATCAGCGTTTGCCACGACCAGACCATTGGTGCTTGTGATTATAACCATCTTTTTTCCTGTAATTAGCAATTACTGAAGCTCTTTTCCAAGATGTTGAGGGGGTTGAAGAAGTGGTTTGGGATGGATTAAAGCTGACGTCAATGGCAAATGCAAATGTGCTTCTTCCAGCTTTATGTAAAAGCTCTGAATTGGGGGCTTAGCAGGGAAATTTTGTCCACATGCTCTAACCCATTCTTGTCAGTGCTGGAAGGATTGCGTGGTCTCACTGATGGGTTGGACGACCAGCTCCCTCAGCTTTGAAGCTGATAAACCTTTTAAAACCATGACAAATATTCTCCTGCAATTTTGCCAGAGGAAAGTCAAAGAAATGAAATAGGTATTGGGTACAAGAAATATGAAAATTTGCTCCAGCCACCTTGAACTCCACACCATACATCCAATTTGGTTTTTTGTTTGGTTTGTTTTTTTGTTTTTTGTTTTTCTTTCTTTTAAAGGCTGACGCATTTATCCTTGTGCAGCTTTAATCTTACGGTTGCTGTCTCTTCCTGAGCATTTTTCCAGGTTAAAAAAAAAAAATTATCCAGCATGAGTCTTGCAGCATGTAATGTCACATAGAGACCTGTGGCGTGTAGGGGGACAGTGAACAGCAAGCATTTTGCTGCATAACCTCCATGTCAGTGGCCGACATGGCTGCATGGCACAAGTTAGACGGCAAGGGTGAGACATCCAGACAGTTTCCATAGTGATGTGGTTGAATGGAGGGGATTAGCAGGGGCAGTGTGGTGAGAAAGGATTGCAGGCTTCTGTCAAAGCCTCCATTTAAAAAGTTCCATGTCGTGGCTCCTTCCTATTTGGATATGCTGATGATGGACCTTTCGTTTCCCTTCACTCCCCACACTTTCCCTCACACAGACATGTTTTATGTGCACTGCCACTGCCACTTCCTTTTCAGTGGTAGTTTCTCAGGTGTAAAATACGTGATTAGCCAGCTTTGTATTGACACCAGTGCATAATTTACATACCAAAAAATAAAGGGGTGGGGAGAGGTGTTGAATCATACCACCAAGGTTGGCTTTAAGACACAAACCAAGGACAAACTCAGCTATGCAAAGTGTTAACATGCTACATGATACAATTATTCAACTTTCAAGCTCCACCATCACAAAAGTGCTGACTGTTTTCTCAGCACATATTTAAGACCCCTCATGTACTGTATAGATCTTTTATTCAATTAAAAACTGATTTACAGCCTTCCTTTAAATTCACTCCAGAGAACATGTCTCCATTGCTTTAGAGTCCAGTGGCAGCATGCTTTACACCACTGCATCCAGCGCTTTGCATTGCACTTGGTAATGTAAGGCTTGGATGCAGCTGCTCAGCCATTGAAACCCATTCCATGAAGCTCTCTATGCACTATTCTTGAGCCAAACTGAAGGCCACATAACATCTGTGGAGGTCTGTAACTACTGACTTTGCAAATAGTTGGCAACCTCTGTGCACTGGAAGGCCATGGAAGTGATTAGAATGCCTGAATTTAATGATTTGGATAGGTGAATGAATACTTTTGGAAATATAGTGTATTTCCATGTTTGTTTTGATCATGCCCCATCATATCATCTTAAAGACCTCACCAAACCAATAGAGCACTTTGCTCTCGCTTACTTGTGGTTCCTGAGTTTTCAAAAGTAGAATGGGTTGTAGAGCCTTCAGACACCATCTCTATATTTAAGATGGGTCATGTGACCCTAAAAATCCCCCTTAATGCTGCTATAGGCTCATGCTACTGGGATTCACTTATTGTTTCTCCTCCACACCCATTCTCTCCATGTATTTATACCATTTATTGCATGTCAGTAACTTTTGTTGTCTCTCAGCCATAGTTTGTGTTTTGTCTTGTTCATTATTTGTGGTCTCTCTGCACTCCTCTTTTCTGTCTTGTCTTTCTCATCACCCCCACATGGCAGATGACTGCCCCACCTTGAACCTGGTTTTGCTGGAAGTCTTCCTGTTAAAATGGAGTTCTTGCTCCCCACTGTCACCAAGTACTTACTCACACAGAATCATCTTATCCTTGGGATTATTCTCTAATATTGTAATGTCTTTATTTTACAATATGAAGCTCCCAGATATGAATGTGAACTTGTGCTATATAGATAAAAATAAACTAAATAAGTTTGACTTTAAATCTGTATAACGTAAAGATCATAAACAGTAATGTTAGGAATTTGATACTCATAACTGTGGACAATCATGTTAATCACATGCATGATGCATGTTTTCATTCATTCACAAAAAAAAAAACAAAAAAACACTACTACCATAATAATTAATCAACTTTTAGAAATCTAATTATTGTGGATTTGTCATCCATTTATAATCAACTTGTGTTAATCCTATAAACATTTATTTTTCATCTATCACTCTGCAGCCCTGTTTGTAATTATGTAATGCGCCTAAAGAGCCTAACCAAGCAAAGAATTATGGGAGCTGATATGCAACTCTTAATTGCAGAAGGAAAGTACAACAAGAAGAAGATAGAGACAGAGTATAATTCCCAACAACATGCTTTTGATTTTCTCAGTCATTTGTGTTGTTAACAAATGTCATTTATCTAAAGATTAAAAAACATATTACATGTATCTGCACATACAAATATTTTCTGATCATAAATTAATATAGAATATCAACATGAAATGAAGACTAGAATAATCTATTGGGACTCTCTGTTAAAAGGTAAATTGGGGGAAAATGGGAAAAGTCTTACATCATAAATTTCTATCCAATTAAGACCTCTCCGGAGAGTGAGGGAAAAGGTTAGATAACAGTGTATGCTGCCAATTAACTTAACAAGAGTGATCTCTGTCCTGTCAGCTTTTTATTCATATGGCAGAAATGATAAGATTCAGCTGTACACAACAGACTGTGTTAGACAAGCAACTAATATGACCAAATAGCTACAGAATATATCCATATTCGGTGTATGGTATATCTGTATATGTTACATCTGCATGCATACAAGCAGTATAAATTTAGGCTGAGTGGGCAACAAATGCTGGCCTTCTATTCTCATTTTTATTACAGGAAAATATTTATTGTAGCATTCCTTGTAATTTTTCATTTCAGTGTTGAAATATAGCAAAAAATGTCTGGATATTAGTGCACCTGCACTGGAACCAGGATCTCCAGTGTGCCAAATAACCATTGATTTTGATCATATTATTTATAACAAAGATTTAAGCCATTTTTGCTAGAATACAATCAAACTCATAGCTCTAGGATCATTCATTTCAAAGGCCCTTTTAATCTTGGCCATGCATTTGTATGTTGGAGTGCAATTTTGCGTAGCTTAGATGTGTGTTTTAACCCTCAGAAGCCTAATCGGCACCATTAATGGACTTTTTGTAGAAGTTAATTAACCATTTTCAGTGATAGAGACACAGCAATCCCAGTAGAGAGCCATATAAGGAGGAAGAGATGGAGGCCGATTATGCTGTTGCCTAGCAACACATGTACAAAATTTGAAGCGATTTAGTGCCCCCATACTGGTTATCATGGAGGTCATATGTTTACTGAAATCCACAACGTGTGCTGGCTGTCACACAGGGTTGTCAACACATCAGCATGAGTACCTGTCTCCGTCCTGCTTGGTGCATGGTGACAGGTTGATGCCAAACATGTTAAAGCTGCAGTTGGGCTGAATGTCTTTTAAATCATGACTGTCTAATTCCATGGATTTGTGGAAACAGCATTTCTTTTGAATGAGTGGAAAATGCAACATCTGAATCCCAAAGGAGAAAAAAGCTAGTCTTTTACAGCTGTGGGATTTAACTTCTTTGCATAGTTGATCCCTTCAAGAAAGGTAAAATAAGGGGGAAACACCAAAAGCTCTGCAAATTTGGTAGATGCTTCAATATTCCTGAAAATATCATTAGCCAGCCCACATCAGTAGTTCTTACATCCCACAATACTTCACTCTGCGTGTAAATAATCTGGCAAAAGCTGTTTGTTATTTTTTAAGATGTTTTCTCAGCTTGTTTTGCCTGTTTGTAAATGTTGTGTGTGCATATATTTGTGTGTGAGAGAAGGAGTCAAAGAAAAAAAGGCAAACAAATCGAGAAAGAGAAAGGGAGAGAGGGAGATGTAGGGAAGAAAAAAGAAAGAGGCTAGACAGAGCTGCTGAGGCACTCACTTCACAGCAATTTAGGTCATGCTAAACAAATGCTACACTAAGGAAGCATAGACAAATATGAGTATCAAGCCTTGAAGTAATTCCAGTATCTTTAGAGGCTATATACTGTGAGGATTCCAACGTGGAGACTGAAAAACATAAAAACTGTATACATGAAGTCTCAGCGTATCTATGTGCAGCATTTGTAGGTGTGAGATAAATGTAATCAATCATCCCTGAGAGGGAAGATAAAATTACATTTAATGCTCTACATGGAAATACTGAGTGAGCGTATATTAGGTAATGCTTTACTTCCCTAGTGAAATACATATAGACTAGGCCCTCTATCATCAAGACACTAGTGGTACTGCAGAGGTATTGTACTATACAGTCCCTCAGTGCTTAAAAGTTAAAAAAAAATAAAGAATACAGCAGCAATCATAGTTACAGGCTGCTGAGAAGAGACAGCAACAGAAAAGAGGCTGCACATCCAGGCTTCTGACAGCATAACTCTTTAGAGGGATTACCTAATAAGACAGGTTTATATTTTAAACACCCTGTAGGAAACGGCCTTGGTGTCAAAACAAAGGATTTATAAATATTTTGTGTTTATATATAATATATATATATAAACAGTACAATATATATATATATATATATATATATATATATATATATATATATATCCAATTAAGACCTCGCCAGCTTAGTTTTTTTATTTTTTAGCTACAGTAACTAATAAGGATGGATAAGATAAATTCATTCATTGGATAGGGAAATAAAAATGTGATGTGATGTGGCACAGAGGCACCAAATGTTTTTAAATGCTAAAACATATATATATATATATATATATATATATATATATACACATACATACACACACACATATATATAAAAACACTACATGTAAAGTCATCATTTCCACTGTAGATCCTCAACAAGTCACCACACTGAGATCTGCACGTTTACAATAAACATAAAATTGGATGTGTACACAATTCCAGCAGAAGCAGAAAAACAACTCTGCGACAATATGAATAAAATATGTGAATTGCTTATGATTAGCATACTAATGACTAATCATCATGCTAATCAGTTCATTTTGTGGCCTCAAATTGCAAAGGGGTGTTGAAAAATGAGTCCATGATGATGCATTTGAAAACTGAGACATGCTCAGAGAATTGCATACAGATTGCCAAGCAGTTAAAACAATCATTTCAAGGTAGGTTATTAAAACGGTATTGACACCCAAGCATAGAAAATGGAGGGCAGAAAATGCAGTGAACTGCTCCATCCTCGGGAGAGTATTTTAGCATTGTTTTAGATGTAAAAAAAAAAAAAAAAAAAAAGAGCAAGAGAGAAAAAATAAGACATTAAATTTCAATGCTTTTGCCCATTTTTTTATTCTTCTTGGGTTTATATTCAAGACACTAATCAAAACATTTAAGTGATAGTTTTTAAAATATTTTTATTTTTAATTTAATATTTGGGGGGGCATTTTTTATTATTTTTAAATTCCTATTTTTTATTTTTAATAATTTTCCATTATACAACTAAAGAACCAGCCAGAAAGGAATTTCCCTAAATATTCTGTAATGTTTGAAATGCATTTTAAAGTACATATGATCACATATCTAACAAGTAAATAACAAGTGTGTTCATAAAGGGTTGAAAAATGACAATAAGCAAATAGTGTTATGTGAACTTACACCTTGGCTGCATCCCTCGCAAACACCTCCCTAATATTTAAATGATTTTACAGCCACTGGGCCTGTAAAGAGGGGTATCCCAAGCCTCAGTTTTACTCACATACTCTAAAAGCCATTACAAGAAAGGACAAGTAATTCCAAACTAATGGAGCACATACTGCATTCACTTGGAGCCAAATACAGGCTTCTGGCTGAAATTAAGAGTCTGAGGGTTGCCGGTGAAAGGGCAGTGAGTTGAATCAAACCAAAGCTGCGGGGTTAGGAGGTCAGCTGGCTGAGAGTGGATGTCACCAGCCTATTGGACATGCCTGTGTGCTCCATCAGCAGGTGTATAAATATGTGTCATGTTTCACACTCCATGTCCGCAGGGACGGCAACCCAGATGGGATTTTAAATGCTGCATTTAATGTGGTATCATTTAGTAGGTTGGTTCACCCCTCATTGGTTTGCCATCTGGTGCCCTCTCAGCCTGTGATAGGAACATTCACACTGAAGTCTATGATCCTGATCTCTCTGCCAGAGTATTTCCAGCAGTTTGCTCCACAGTCAGCGTGTACTCCCTCCACCTCGGCTCTGTGGCCGTGACATTAAATTTTTTTCTCATATTTACAGCAGGGAACAAAGTGACAGCAGCCAGCACGTGGCTGATGAAAACAAACTACAAGCATGGAGGCAAACTACAAAGCCTTCAGTTACTAAAAGGACGGGCAGTATAAGCCAACGTGACATCACCGATCACGTAAGAAAAAATAGCTGAGCTCAAGGGAAAAAACTTGTGTTAAATATTGAAGCAAATCAAACAAGTGGGCCTGAACTGTAAATCACTTACCTTTGCACTTTAAATTCACAGACGGTTCCATAAAGATGTCCTTCGCTCCTGTCTTCTACTCCCAGAAGGCTTCTTCTAGAACAAAAAAACAAGAAGAAAAACATATACGACTAGATCCATTCTTCGCTGTTAGTTCCACGTGTTTAATATTTTCCCCAACCCCATTTTTTTCCCTTTAAAATGCCCCCCCCCCCCTTTCTTTTTTTTTTCCTTTGGTCTTTTTTTTTTAATGCGAGCTTGTAGTCCACGTGTTTATTCTTCTCATATCGTTCCCTCATTTGTGGAAGACGTCGGGCTTTGGACGATTACAGGCAGAGTTAGACAACCAGCAAATGTTCCCTCCCTTTATTGACGGGCTCCCTTTATCACAATTTGCCAGATTTGCAGACAGCCGGTGACTCGGCCTCCCCTTCCAGATACACGCGTTTGGAGCAGATAATGCTGCTTATATTAGCCCCCATATGTTTCCATTTAGCACCTAGATCAAACATTTTATTAGTGGGGGGCGGAGGAGGGGTGTTTTTTTCCGTGTGTATGTGTGCGGGGAGGGGGGTCATATTTTGTAAGATGAATTAAAGACTTTTTTTTTTAAAAGCCCCTAAAATAATCACCGTTTATCACCTAAAAATAAGAAATGATTGAGAACGAGAGGTCTTTATTTCACTCAATGGGTTACAAAACTTGCTTTTCTTGTTTTGGGAGGTAATGGCAAAAATGTGAATATCTCATTGATAAGACTAACTAAAATGTAAAGAGGAAAATCATTTGAACTATTTAAAACAAGCACGTTGCAAGTGCGATGTTAGTAGAGCCTATAAATGAGAATGAGGAGGATAAGTGGGGGGGGCGACTTTGAGATGACATTGAGGCTGTGTAGATGGGAGTTGAGTCTCTGGTTGTTGATGTTAGTCGCACAAGGCGAAGCGGCTGCTGCCCGTGTTGATTCAGCCTCCTCCTCCTCCTCCTCTTCATCCTCCTGGTCTTCAGCACTGCTCCCCGCTGGACAGCTCCTGCTTGGACACCTCTAACGCTGCATGGTCCCTTTAAGTCTTTTAATGGAAGTAAAATCTATTTATGTTTCAAGAAATATTGGGAGTTTACAACTTCACCCACAGGAGGAATCTACGGATACCTCGTTCCGAGATTTGTGGCAGGCAGCGTATCCTCGGCGGCAGAGATCACAGATTCACTGTGAGTAAACTGGGTGCTGAATTCTTGCGTCTGTCTGTGCGTGTGTTTGAACACCTAGACAAATGAGGCTGGTTAAAGCACGTTTTTATTTTTTTAATTTATTTATTGCCTTTGCGGCGACAGTCGCGGTGATTAAACTGTGAATGAGGCTAACAGTATGTTGCTGGAATTAATGTAAATTGCACGATGATCTCTGAACCTACACGCTGTATCCAGTTAAATGGTGTATTGATTACTGCATGCTAGTCATTTGGATGTTGCAAGTGCAGAGAATACGCATTTTCAGGCGTCTAATAACGTGTAAGGTTCTCAATTAATCGGGTAGAATGGTGTAGGAATTCGTGCAGCCTGGTGCGTAAAGCTTTTACGCATTGGATATCCCTTTGTCCCCACAAAGCGTTTGCGTTCGAGTTTGTTTGAGACCTTTTTGTGTCCCTGCTGCTTTCAGTTCTGTATGTGAATAACTGTTTGGAAGCTGTAGATGGGAATTGGTGGACTTCACTGTGCTTAAATCTCATCGGCTATTTGCTGTTGCTGTGTGTATGTTTTGGATCCTGTAATTTGTCTCCAAGTTTGTTTGTTTGTTTTGGTGCCTATTAATAATTTTTGGGGGGACATTTAATTGATGACATTGTTTAGGCTACCATGTCTGCTGATCTGGTTTTAACTGCAGGTAATTTATGTGCAATCTGCCGTCTATGTTTTAGTTTTGGGGCAAGTCAGCATGACTTTACCATCGATGTTTTTTTTTTGTTTGTTTGTTTGTTTTGTTTTGTTTTGTTTTAATTAATTTATTTATTTTTTGTGTTTGTTGAGTCTGTCATAAATGGAAAATTTTGTCAGGGTGCCAAATGATCGGGAGGCGCGTTAGTCTGCGTCCTAATTTTCATACGTCAGAGATAAACAGTGTTTGCATTTAAGTGCCATTGTTTTATTGCACCTGCCAGGGAGTAAAACATGTTCATATTTGCTTATTAACGAACCACATTTTCTGCACTCCCCTGAAGAGACAATCAATTAGACTACTCTATTACAGGTTAACAGCGACTGACGAGCCTTGTGTGCACAGGCTTCATCTCCAGACATTTGGTCCAAAGGTTAGGTCTAAAAACCGCGAAGCTGCTGTCTACGTGGACTGGTGCTGAAGCCTCCCGCCCGACTGCCAGGACCTCTGCCAAATCCAGAGACATGGCGACGAGACGGCACCAAAACGGATGGACAAGTCACAGAACTAAATGAGGTGGTCCTACGAATAATGACAAACCCAAGTCACTGGACGTGAAGCGCCGAAGCAGAAAGAGGAGGATGTCACTGATAGAGAAACATGGAAAGGGAAATTTGATTTTCTTCTGTCGTGTGTGGGTTATGCAATTGGACTGGGAAACGTATGGAGATTTCCCTATCTCTGTGGAAAAAACGGTGGAGGTAAAGATGATTTCACAGCTAATTTAACCGCATGTATCATTCAGTTCTGTGATGCACATAGTCGAGCTTACCAAAGTGAGCGCTGATGACACGAAAGAATTAATATCACCATCATGTGCAACCCCAATTAATTTATTCAGTGCAGTTTTAGCCTAAATTGATCATTTGTAAATGCATAACAATGTCCTTTTGTCCACCCAGGAGCCTTCTTGATTCCCTATTTTTTGACTCTTATATTTGCTGGGGTCCCCTTGTTCCTGTTGGAATGCGCCCTTGGCCAATACAGCTCAATTGGAGGGCTTGGTGTGTGGAAACTGGCTCCTATGTTTAAAGGTATATGAAGAGAAAATTTCTGGGTAACCAGACCAGTCTAAAGAAAATATTTATTTTGCAACAGCTCCAACTAAAAAAAAATATATTTATTCATGATATTGATGCTTATGAGAAAAAACTATGGCCATCAGGATATATGGAGGCCACACTCAAATCCAATAATAGTTTTATAGTGCCTAATTTATTTTTCTGTGACAGGTGTGGGCCTTGCAGCAGCTGTCTTGTCCTTCTGGCTTAACATTTACTACATTATAATCATTGCTTGGGCCATTTACTACCTGTACAACTCCTTTACCACTGTGAGTATTATACAGTGTATTTCATTTAAAGCAGAAACTAGCATAAGAGCAAGATTGCTTATTGGGAACATAGCCTGCAAATATCTGTAAGAAACTGCTAATCCCTAAATTTGTCAAGGAAGAAGAAATCACAATTTTTTATTTTTCAGGAACTTCCATGGAGTTCCTGTAACAATGAATGGAACACAGAGAGGTGTTATACAAACTACAGCATTGCAGATACCACCAATCTCACCAGTGCAGTGATGGAGTTTTGGGAGTAAGATATTGACTGTTTTCTCTTGTTTTTCACAACAGCAGTGCTTTAAACTATCCTGCATGCTTCCCTGAGCTACGTAAAAGACAGATTCCTCTGCTGCATGGTTATTTCACTGTGTACGGGTGTGTGCATATGTGTGTGTGTGTGTGTGTGTGTGTGTGTGTGTGTGTGTGTGTGTGTGTGTAATAGTCTTATTGTTGCTTCCTCTGACTTATAGGCGCAACATGCATCAAATGACTGATGGCTTGGAAAAACCAGGCCAGCTTCGAGTGCCACTGGCAATAACATTGGCTATTGCCTGGGTCCTTGTGTACTTCTGTATTTGGAAAGGGGTTAGCTGGACAGGAAAGGTAAGGTGTTTGATAGATTTGGTTGGTCCAGACCTCTGATGCTATACTGGTTTCCAAAGTGGAACACAATTTGACAGCTATGCAATATTAATCACTTTAATATCAGCTCATCAATCATTCAAATTGCAATCAGCATTGTCCAGATTCATTTCAAAATAGGAGAAGAGTCAGCATAAACTCATGTTCACTAATCCTACTCTGCCTTATGGTGTCTCCGCTAATTCCATTTCTCCTGACACTTCCTTTCCACTGAGTGTGGATTTGTGATAGGTAGAGCAATAAACAGCCCTGCCAGGATCTGGCTTTATCTTTTCTCTTCGCTTGGGGCAGTTTCCATCTCTTGTGATGCCACATTTTGAATGTCTGGTTTATCACATGACCATGGCAAATAAAATTTGCTCTGGTCACAAAATACCCCATCCCCCACTCCATGTTTTGCGCATACATATCTTCCACAGTGTCAGAAATTCAGAGTGACAGATAGGCTAGTTCTAAGTAAACTTTCAGTGATTTCTTTGCTGAATTGTTTTTATTTGCTTGTTTTTATTTTGTTGTTCTGAAAATCTGGAGAAACTTCACAGAGCTCATGAAAATGTATAAATCTATGGATCATATATTCTTAGAATGTAACGATGTTACCCTCCTGATAATGGTTTTACATTTTCAGGTCGTTTACTTCTCAGCTACATATCCCTATTTCATGCTGTTCATTCTCTTCATCCGTGGGGTGACTCTACCTGGAGCTAGAGAGGGAATTTTGTTCTATATAACCCCTGACTTTGAAAAGCTCAAAGAATCTGAGGTAATGGCATATTATTACATGATTCATACCCATGTACTGTATCCCTGAGTGAGCAGTCGGTGGCCTCACGCAGTTATGTTTTTGCATTCTTTCAGGTATGGCTAGATGCAGCTACCCAGATCTTTTTTTCCTACGGATTGGGATTGGGGTCACTTATAGCTCTAGGCAGCTATAACCCTTTCAATAACAATGTTTACAGGTGAGACTGGTGATGATACATGAACAGGATGTAACTCATGAGATGACCAAGACTGCTGCTGAATTTAATATATGAGAGTAAATTGCAATAGCTGAAGATGGATGTAATTGAATTGTTGTTATTTTACAACATAACTCAATCTGATTCGATCTCACTTGGTAGGAACCCTTAAAAGGAGGTTATATGAGTTCCTGGCATGAATATAATAAAAGTCTAAGGCAGCTTCTTTCTATTGGTGTGTGTGTGCTGGAGGGGAAAAAAGTACTATTATTGCAAAGCCTGTTTTCTCCAGCAGCCCCATGGTTCTGGGTCACATAAACAACCAGTTACATAAAAACAGTTGCATTCATTTTGTGCCCTTGATTCAAATGGATCTAGCTTTCTACACCATCTATATCTATAAAAATGTGTGAAAATTCTAATATTTGATGTGAGCTTTTAAATGAAA
This sequence comes from Pterophyllum scalare, assembly GCA_024447675.2. NCBI lineage: Eukaryota > Metazoa > Chordata > Actinopteri > Cichliformes > Cichlidae > Pterophyllum > Pterophyllum scalare. Next base: position 148,792 of record JAMQGT020014688.1, on the reverse strand, counting down.
GTATATTATATCAGTCACAGTTATCAAATATCACAGTTATCAACAATGTCCTCTCGCAGATACTCATTCAGACCTCTCATGTTTTGAGAGTTTTCAGAGATCAGTGCAGAACCACAAAAATTAGCAAATTTAAATCTTTGACAGAGGCTGTATTTTATATTTCCTCTCCCCAGAGACTCTATCATTGTGTGCTGCATCAACTCATGTACCAGCATGTTTGCTGGCTTTGTAATCTTCTCTATTGTTGGCTTCATGGCAAATGTGACAAAGAAACCCATTGCCGATGTAGCAGCTTCAGGTAACTACAGATCACTTTCTTCTGTAACGATTCTGTTTGCACAAAAAATGTGCACTGTCATTGAACAGCTTCAGTCAATACTCAATACTATGTGAATACAGTGCCTTGCGAAAGTATTCGGCCCCCTTGAACTTTTCAACCTTTTGCCACATTTCAGGCTTCAGACGTAAAGATATAAAATTTTAATTTTTTGTGAAGAATCAACAACAAGTGGGACACAATCATGGAGTGGAATGAAATTTATTGGATGTGTCAAAGTTTTTTAACAAATAAAAAACTGAAAAGTGGGGCATGCAATATTATTCGGCCCCCTTGCGTTAATACTTTGTAGCGCCACCTTTTGCTGCAATTACAGCTGCAAGTCTCTTGGGGTATGTCTCTATCAGTTTTGCACATCGAGAGACTGAAATTCTTGCCCATTCTTCCTTGCAAAACAGCTCGAGCTCAGTGAGGTTGGATGGAGAGCGTTTGTGAACAGCAGTCTTCAGCTCTTTCCACAGATTCTCGATTGGATTCAGGTCTGGACTTTGACTTGGCCATTCCAACACCTGGATAAGTTTATTTGTGAACCATTCCATTGTAGATTTGGCTTTATGTTTTGGATCATTGTCTTGTTGGAAGATAAATCTCCGTCCCAGTCTCAGGTCTCTTGCAGACTCCAACAGGTTTTCTTCCAGAATGCTCCTGTATTTGGCCCCATCCATCTTCCCATCAATTTTGACCATCTTCCCTGTCCCTGCTGACGAAAAGCAGGCCCAAACCATGATGCTGCCACCACCATGTTTGACAGTGGGGATGGTGTGTTCAGGGTGATGAGCTGTGTTGCTTTTACGCCAAACATATCGTTTTGCATTGTGGCCAAACAGTTCGATTTTGGTTTCATCTGACCAGAGCACCTTCTTCCACATGTTTGGTGTGTCTCCCAGGTGGCTTGTGGCAAACTTTAAACAAGACTTTTTATGGATATCTTTGAGAAATGGCTTTCTTCTTGCCACTCTTCCATAAAGGCCAGATTTGTGCAGTGCACGACTGATTGTTGTCCTATGGACAGACTCTCCCACCTCAGCTGTAGATCTCTGCAGTTCATCCAGAGTGATCATGGGCCTCTTGGCTGCATCTCTGATCAGTCTTCTCCTTGTTTGAGATGAAAGTTTAGAGGGACGGCCGGATCTTGGTAGATTTGTAGTGGTCTGATACTCCTTCCATTTCAATGATTGCTTGCACAGTGCTCCTTGAGATGTTGAAAGCTTGGGAAATCTTCTTGTATCCAAATCCGGCTTTAAACTTCTCCACAACAGTATCTCGGACCTGCCTGGTGTGTTCCTTGGTCTTCATGATGCTCTCTGCACTTGGAACAGAACCCTGAGACTATCACAGAGCAGGTGCATTTATACGGAGACTTGATTACACACAGGTGGATTCTATTTATCATCATCAGTCATTTGGGACAACATTAGATCATTCAGAGATCCTCACTGAACTTCTGGAGTCAGTTTGCTGCACTGAAAGTAAAGGGGGCCGAATAATATTGCACGCCCCACTTTTCAGTTTTTTATTTGTTAAAAAAGTTTGACACATCCAATAAATTTCATTCCACTTCACGATTGTGTCCCACTTGTTGTTGATTCTTCACAAAAAATTAAAATTTTATATCTTTATGTTTGAAGCCTGAAATGTGGCGAAAGGTTGAAAAGTTCAAGGGGGCCGAATACTTTCGCAAGGCACTATATGTGTGCATGCCATTATCAGAATACTGTAAGAGGAACCCTGACGAAATTTGATTTTCCTGTTTTCCAACCAGGTCCTGGCTTAGCTTTTCTGGCCTACCCAGAGGCTGTAACCCAATTGCCCATCTCCCCTTTCTGGGCCATTCTGTTCTTCTCCATGCTGCTCATGCTGGGAATAGACAGCCAGGTAAGGGGCTTGGAGATGATCTGCTCATGGGCTGACCCAAATATTTGAAATGCAGGTACATATCATGCAGCTCACCCCTGCTCTCTGCATGATAAGCATGCAATTCGCTTCTTGTGGACAGATATAGCTGGGCTTTGACATTGGCTGTCAAGTATTTTTAATGCAACTTTATCACCTCCATTTGCCTGCAGGTCCCTTTGTGTGTGTGCGTTTTTCTTAATATGTGAGAGTTGGGTTTGAATAAGGCTAGAGATACTTGAAAACCATATATGCAGTTATACAATGCCCATAAGCACCAGCACTTCAAAGTAAAAGACTTAAATATAACCCTATTCTAAATGTCATAGCAACAGTGCTTTTGCACACGAGGGCTATTACCAAAATGGCATCCAAGAAGTGAATGCTTGGTCATTCAGAAGATTGCATTAGTGATTTTGTCCTATGGTTTGCTGCACACTGCAGTTCTTTCTTGATCTAACCAGTAAAATAAATGTTCCCTGATAAAAAAATTTTTAAAAAGCATGTTGCTTTGAGATGTATTCTATTAAAACTCCTTTCATCAAAGAATATAAAATCAGCAAAGTGCAAAAAAATGCAGGTATTCATAATTATTCCTAATGCTGTTTCTATGACTCTGTCCTTCAGTTCTGCACTGTTGAAGGCTTCATCACTGCTCTGGTGGATGAGTTTCCCAGAGTTCTTAGAGGTAGACGAGAGATCTTCATCGCAGTTGTCTGTCTGGTGTCCTATGTGATTGGACTTTCAAACATCACACAGGTACAGCAGGGCATCTTTCTCATATTACCACTAACTATTCATGGCGCAAGGTGAAACAAATCAGTTAAAGAAATGAGAAAAGTAATTAAAAGATCCAAGTAAAAGCCATGCATCTATGTACTATGCAAAAGGCAATTTAGATTTTGATCAGTGGCCTGAATTAATTACAGTACCAGAGTATATCTGCACAAAAAAGATTTCAATAACACCTATCAATTTTTCTGTAACCAGGGAGGAATCTATGTGTTCAAACTGTTTGACTACTACTCTGCCAGTGGAATGTCCCTGCTGTTCTTGGTCTTCTTTGAATGCATCTCCATATCCTGGTGCTACGGTGTGTATCAGGAATGTTTCATTAAATATAGCAACAACAAAAAAAACCAGACAAAATAAGCATTATTTTTTTCACAATTTTAAAATAGTTTTGCTAAAAACAACATATGTGAAAGGTTGAAAGCCTCACGCATATCCAGAGATATTTGCACAACTTCAAGCGATGTTCAGTCTCAAGGTCACGAGCACTCATGTGTTCCACCCCACCATCCTCATCATCATGCATGGCAGACCAGGAGCAAATTGAAATAAATTGGATATGAATATTTTGATCATAGATTCATTTGTCTCGCAGGTGTGAACAAGTTCTATGACAACATCCAGGAGATGATTGGCTACAAGCCTTGTATATGGTGGAAGTTGTGCTGGGTTGTATTCACCCCTCTCATTGTCGCAGTGAGTCCTCCGAAATAACAGAACAGTACATTTAAAGTCACGACATGAAAAATGAAACAATAAATAAAGTCAATATTACCTGCCTGCAGCCATGTCAGGCTCAGACTGCACTGCCTGTAGTCAGTAGTGTCAGGATGCATAAAGTGTTTCACGTCTCCCACAGGGGGTGTTCTTGTTCAGTGCCGTACAAATGGTTCCTCTCACAATGGGAGACTATGTGTTCCCAAGCTGGGGTCAGGGAGTAGGCTGGCTCATGGCGCTGTCCTCCATGATTCTCATACCAGGATATATGATCTACATGTATCTCGGGCTCAAGGGCACTTACAAAGAGGTAAGAAGGAAATCGTCTGTTGTTGGATCACTGGGTAAACAGCACAAATTTTGCCAGCTTTTATTTATAGATTTTTAGCTTGACTCTGTAACCTAATATCTTCTGTCTCTTATGTAATTATTTTCACCACGTGTTTCACTCCCAGCGACTTCGGATAATGCTTCAGCCCCCTGCAGTTGTCAGGCGACCTCAGGAAAATGGACCTGAACAGCAAGTGGAAACCAACACTGCTAATCTGTCCAGCCCTGCCAACCCAGCTAGTGCTGCCAGCCCTACCAACCCGGCTCCCACAAACACTGCCAGCCCCACCAGTCCAGCTCCTGTCAATTCAACCAGCCCAGTGACACCTGCTAACCCAGCCCCTCCACCAACCAATCCAGCCAGCGCCTCTAGCCCAGTGAATCCAGTGACAAGTCCTACCACCAATATCACCACCACCACCACTACCACCACTACGGCTGGTCCGGCTAACCCTCCCACCACAACAGTTAGCCCAACCAGCCCACCACCCAATCCAACTAGCCCAGCAGAACCCGTCAACCCCCCAAACCCAACGAGCCCGACCTCTAACCTGACCAATGCTGAAGCCAACGTGTAGACAACAAAGAAACCCTCATGGAGTATGTAGACAAAAGAGAACATTACAAAGGACTTCCAAGATTATAATTGATTCACCTACCTCCAGGGGCAATATGTGATCAAAACAGATTTTCAAACCATGTTTAATTTTTTTCTGCATTTGTAAAACCAAGCCAATGATGTCTTATTGTTGGTTTGCATTCTGAAAACAATATCAAAGACTGTTAGTGTTCACAAATACAACCATAAATTCTGAGTGAAAAAAAATGTAAACATACTGTGTAATACTGTGAGAAAAGAAAAAAAACTTAGAGATATAGATTAGAGATTTGTTGAATATCTTCATGAATCGAGTAAATTCCGTGTGAATATAGTAGATGAAGTAGTGAACAAAATTGACATCATTGAAGAGTGCAAAGGATGGCGTCAATTTCTTTTTTATTTATTTATTTTTTGTGGATGTTTTCTAAACCTCACACAGTTGTCTCTTTTCCAAATGTTGCTCTCTGTGAGGTACACTATGGCCACAAGGCAAACGGGGAGCTCTGAGTAAGCACAATGCCAATAAGAAGTTCATGTTTAGGAGCTCTGGAGCAATCCAGTATTTGTTGCAAAAGTTTATGTGTGTGAGAGAGACTGTTATTTTTCAGTAAAAAAAAAAAAAGAGAGAAAACTTTTATGTGATCAAAACATTTTTAGAATTATTTTTAGGATGTTTTATACTATATGTGTTGTGATGGAGGACCAAAATCAATAGGCAGACAAAAGCAAAAATTATGCCATTAAGTATTCGGTTGGCAAAGCACAGGGTACAAAGAAGTACGGTAACAATAATAATAACAATAATTAAAAAAAAAAAAAAGCACAGGGTTTGAAAAAGTGATTTACAAACATCGACTATCCCTTAATGCTGACAGTCAATCCTGTTTACGTTTTGCATGCTTTCCTCAGGAACATCAGTGAAATTTTTCTGAAATGTGTCCTGACAAACAAAAGACGAGAAGAGTAGGCCTTAAGCCAGTACGCCAATTTCAACTAAGCCATAGTCTGTTTACATGACTGGGCAGAAGTACAAAATACCACTTTGTATGCGAGCACAAAAAAAACAAAAAAAAAAACTGGACCAACTCTGTGTTTAAGTACAGTCATGGTTCTTTTCTTTATGTGTCTTGATCAATTATAGTTTGATCAATATGTATTCAGCAATACATATATAGGTGTATAAGTGCAGGCCATTAAGCAAGTGGTCTGTTTCTCTTTTGTTGATGTTGTCTTTGCTTTACTACCTAAAAGCATAAGCTTTAATTTCCCCAGAGTTTTGCCATGGTGTGTCAAGACAATGTTAGTTTGCTTCTATGGCAGCTACTGTGAAAGGCATCTGGTTGAACAGCACATGTTTACTTTGAAAAGCAAAACAACTGAGCGAAAATTTGAAATGGCTACAGTTCATGTCCTGTGAATTTTGTATAAAGTTACTCTACCACAGTTTTCTCTGGAAGTTTGTTGTAAAACTGTACTGTGTAAAACATGTAACTGTGAATGTCTGTAATACATTGGAAGTTATTGTCTAAATGTTGAAAAAATGGAGTTGCTGTTTTCTGCAATAATATTTTGATCACAGAAGCTAAAGCACATATCTTACAGAAATATACGAAATGAAATGATGACAATGAAGATAATGACGATTATATTAAAAATAGAAACTATGTCTAGTAAAACAATATTGTTTTGTATATTTTTAACTGTCTCACTGCCTAATGTAAAACATAATATAAACATGATATGTATCTAAATGGTGTCACATGATAAAGCACGATTGTTATGTTATACAAACAGAAAAAGACTGAAAAAATAAAGAGTTATAGAAAATATAAATACAATACATGCCTGGCATATGTCCCTCATAGCATGTGCTTTTAAACTAGCAGAAAGAAGCAGTGTTTCTGGTTTCTTTAGGTCCACTCCAAATATCTTATATCCTGTCCATAGAGTATTTCTAGTCAAACGATATAAGAAAGTGTAAGATCAAAAATATTGAATGGAGGAATTTGTTGGAGACAAAAAACAAAGAGTTGTATGGCTGGATTCATCTTTTGTTTATTTTAGAATGAGGCCAGCTGGGACAAATAAAAAGAGACCTTTCCTCAGTAGTTTGAGTGAAGATGAAATCCAGCCTAACGCTATCATGGGGGTAAAATTAATTCATCATTATAGTTTAAAAAAAAAAAAAGCAATTAGACATCAAAAGAGAAAGTGTCTGAAGCCCTTCCTTGTGGTTTCCTGAGTGTCAGAAACACAAGCTGATAGAAAGGCCTCAGCAAGCAAGAAAAACATCACCACAAAACAGCTCTTGCCCCCGGGCCTGGCGTCCCCACCCGCCCCATCTCCCCAACCTCTTATGGTTCTGTGTGTATTTACGTGTATGTGTGTGTGTGTGTGTGCGGGCCCGCATTTCTCCCCCACCTACTGCAGTTGCTGCTTCCATTAGCTTCCAGTGTGATAAAAGTAGACGGTACCAGCTGACACCACAACAATGACTCGCCATGGATAAAAGAATGGCTTGTCCCCTTTAGTAGCTCATGGCAAACTGTGTGTGTGTGTGTGTGTGTGAGATCGAGAGTGAGAGAGAGAGAGCCAGGGAGAAAAAGGGGCAGGTCTGGGACAGAAAGCTACGTGTTTGAGTGGACTGGGCTTTGAATAATGGCTCTAATGGCAGCTCATATAAACTAACCACTGATGGATGACTTAGTAGCTTCCTTTTTTCCCAGTTGTGCAATTTAGCATCATTACCTATGAAAACCAGTCACCACTGAGACAACTCAAACTGATGTCTCATGTCCAAAAGAGAGATGCATCATCATTTTTGGCAGGGCAGGACAGGAAGAAGAAGCTCTTGGTTAGTTAGGAGCAATCTAGCAGAACACAATTAGCTTTTGGGTAGGGCAGGCAATTTTCAGCAGTTTCCCCAATGACGGATATAACTTTATAATGTTTTATTGCATTGCCAAGATTTCCTTCATAATGTTAAAAAAAGGGGGGGGATTTTGAGGAAGGGGGCTGGGGTTTCGAATATTTTTGTTTTTCAACCAAGCAGCTTTTTTTTGACTCTTTCTTTCTCTACTCCAATAATGCCATCCCAGTTTTAAAATAAATTCTGTGACCCATCAAATTTGTGACCTGTAACGGAATTTCAGATTATTTTATCACGGTGGCATACAGTGTTTTATCTTGAAAAATGATCCCTCTTCTCCTCTAATTCACCCCCCAAAAAAGCGATCCCATAATATTTTGATTAGGTCACAAATTTTCATAATTGTCTCTTTGAGAGCAGTGAAGAGAAACTGGTGGCCATTTATGCATAGATCTGTCTATAGAGCACTGACAGCTCATCTGTCTTCTTCTTGTAGGTTCTGAAACCTGGCACTTCACAGATTTCTGCATCTTTCTGCATCTATTTTAACATTTATTCCTTTGACTCTCTAAACAGCTTGGATTTTTACCTAAGTAGTTTTTCTCTTCTTAACTATTCTCTTAGTTTCTTTTTTTTGTAAGACCCTGCAAATAAGGCAATTTTCTTTCTTTCATCTTAAGAAGCAGATAAAAGAAACACTGCCAAAGTCTAGCAAGCTTCATTTTCTTACTCATAATGTGGATGATATGACCCTCAGTGGCTCTGTATTTAAAGAGTAGTTGAATAAACTTGACCATAAACTGACACTGACTGTGTTTAAACAGGAACACTGCAGCCATTATTTGATGTAGGCAGCATTTTAAAAATGTGATAGTATTTTTTGTCATGTGGAGCACAGCGTCTCTGTGCTGATCAGCTCCATTTTGTGGACGGATCTGAGCAAGGGGACATTGTTTGGTGTTTAGCATTCCTTGGCACTCTCTGTCGTGAGCCTATTTTTAAAGTTAAAAAGTGCTTGCAGTGTGGCTGCAAGAGAGGACACTGAAGAAGAAAGCTGGTGATCCATGATGCTTTTATGAAAGGATGACAGAACGCTACAGCTTATAAACTCACACAGACTGCAATGATTAATCCTCATAGCCCACTTAGAGCAAGAAAAACCAATTCTGCTGTGAAGATGAAAAGGCTGATAATTATGTTTATACTTCCTCTGTTTTTAACCCCGGTGCCAAAGGATTTTCGTAATCATAATGCCCTATTGGATTTATACTGTTGTGGGTCACAGAACCTGCATCATTTTTGCGGTGGGTTTTCTGTGATCATTTGTGACATTTTTCCTCAGATGCATTGGCTTGCCCAGACTCCTGGCTGAGGTACACTCACACGAGAATTCACAGCAAATACATTAATGAATAACTAATCTTTGCAGATGCATGAATCTACATATCAATGTAATCAGAGGATGTTGTGTGCATGGCTATTTCCAGCAGAGGGGCTGAGAGGATGTCAAGCATGCAAAGCCTCTCTGCATGTATGCTAATTGGGCTCCATTTTCCCAATGTGAATATGAACCTCGCTGAAATGAACTTGTTTACCAGTTTACTTTTAAGGAACCAACGTGTCATTTTGCCCATGCACACAAGCTGCACTGCTGCTGAAATATTGAGCATGCATTTATGCTCTGCACCTGGGGAAGCTCTGAGTTCAATGGAAACACTCTGAGACATCTGAAATTGTGGATTCCCAAAATGTTGCTATTTCATTATGTGTTCTCATGACACAGCAACTATTGTGGACGTTTTATGGTGCAAAGCTCAGCGGCAAACTGATCATGCAATTTTGATACAGATTCAGTGTGTACTCAGGAGGCTAAGTCAAACTCATTAACCTGTCACGAATCATAAGAGATTTTTAAGCTGTTTTTAAGGTGTAAAATATCCAAAGGTTTGAATGAACAAATCCCACTTCTCTGGAATGTATACAGACCCTTAAAATTAATCATATTGCCCTTAGCTTTCCTTCTGTTGCAGCTCACAAACCTCTAATATTACAATGTGAAGAAACATGTCTTTCTGACCTGGTGTCTAAGGTAAATATTTCTACTGCTCAATTTCTCTTCTGGATAGTTGCACAACATTAGCCATCTCCCATGTTGATAATACAACAAATATATCCTTTACAGTGTAACCCAAACTGTGGTTAGCATCTTTCGGTGAAGGAACACTGCAACAAAAAAAAAGAAGCAGCTACGATTAATACGTGAGAGTAATTTTACAGACACGTTCAGCTAATCAGAAGACTATCCCCTGCTACCTTCAGTTTGCTCTAGTGCTTCTTGTCTTTTGTCACAGCTTATAACATCTCCCCAGTGTGCCAGAGGCTTATGGGGGAGTCACTGTAGATTACTGCCTGGGTCAAAAACTGAATGCAAATCAGGGCGAGGAATATGCAAAGTGAAACACTGAGGAAAAAAAATCAGGGTGCAGAAAACATCTACCAAACAGCAATCTTTTCTCTTCTAGAAATGTGAAGTACTCTGAATTCCAAGTTTGTGTGTGTGTGTGTGTGTGTGTGTGTGTGTGTGTGTGTGTGTGTGTGTGTGTGTGTGTGTGTGTGTGTGTGTGTGTGTGTGTGTGTGTGTGTAGGTGTGTGTGTGCGTGTGTGTGTGTGTGTGTATTTTGAAAATGTAAGAAAATCTGAACTGTATTCTAATGTTAACTATTTTTGGGGAAGCCTAATTTACAAAACTGAATAGTTCATGCTAAACATCTACAAAGCAAAGACACATCACATGTTACTCTGCACCGATGTCACGCACAGTGGGTGCTCTGGATGATCTTGTGCCCTGATGTGAAGCCAGTGGGAGGAAAGGCTAGTTCTCCAGTGAAGCTCTTCTAATAGCTTTCTCCTGGATTCCCTACCCAAAGGGGCCTGTGATCTACCCTGGGCCTCTTTATGCTGGAGTTTGTGCTTTGGGACTTTGATAATAGCTGACAAATGAAAAACTCTGCCAACATCAAATGGAGTTATTTGTTTTCCTGCCCTTACACAGAAATGACAACAGAGGAAACATACCCTGTGTTCCACTGAATTTCATTACGGTGAAGCTAATCTCCTGGATCTTAACCCACACTGACTTGCAGTGCTGCACATTCATGCACCCTTTTTTTCTACCATAACTGCAATTTCTGCACAGCAATACATGAATATTGTATTTTTATTTGTACAGTAATTTCTGCATTAAAATGGATATGAGCATATGTACGTGAATGTGTGTGTTATGTTGGTATGCATGTATGGGGTTATTACTGTATATGAATACATACAAATGCTCCTGTTAAGTGTGAAGACAGGACCAGGCAGCTGCTTCAGGCACAGCTTTAGTAAAGACCTGCATTCTAAATAAGTTCTGTCAGATTACGCCAGCACACACTTTACACTTCACTCCTCAGGATGTTGGCTGAGTCTCCTCAGTTTATTACAGCTGGGAACTGAAAGTGGAAGGTAACAAGCGGGTGATTAAGAAAAGTTCATGCCATGACCTTAAGGTATTGTTATTTTACTTCAAAATAAGCATATTAAAACTGGTAATGGATTACATGATATGCTTTTTTAGTCTGACACATGATGAATGTGATTTGGATATATTATAGAATCCCAGTTTAGATGTCTATGTTTTTGGTGTGTACAAATGAATATTAACTTGATTATTTTTGGCACATTGTTATATGCAAATGTGACCAAGTGACCTCCGCACGTGCTTTGCATGCATTATCCCTACAGTTGCATGACATTTTCACTCATGTAGTTATGCCCTTGACTGCACATTAAAACTGTGCAGAATAAGGCTCGGAAATTTCAGTCGACCCACATGAATAAATACCCTCCCCGCTCAAATATGAACCGAAAACTGCAGCAAACACATGAGACGCGTTCAGTGCTGTGCTCTCTGAAGACATTTTGAGGGCCTGTTATGATGCAGTTTACTCTTTCTGACATACAGAAAACACACAGGCAACTTTTATAGAAGCACTGTCATATGCAAACAAGTTCATTCATTCTCTGTCTGTCTCACTCGCTTCCTTAAACAACATACACGCAAACACACATACGATGATTAAGAGGTCTGAGGGTCTTCTGGGCATGCTTGGACTTGGGGCTGCAGTGAATCATAGCTATGATGTGGTGCATGCTTTCTATTCTGATCTGTCAGAGAGGTTTGGGAACTGTGCTCACTGATGAGTGAGTCGGACCAGGCTGGGCCACGGCGGCCTGCCCCAGTCTGTCGTCCCCACCTCAGGGTCCTCAGCTCTGCACACTCCCTCCCCTGAGCTAAGTAATGACAGGTAAGAGACCTCAAAGAGCAGACGAATGGACACGCAGCAGGGGTGAATGAGGTCAAGAACTAGCCAAGCACTGGAGCAAGCAGGGTACATTGGTGTTACCTCACAAGACACACATCAACAGCGGAACCAACCTCTATTCAACCAAAAGAAACACGTTGACGTGTGCAGACAGAAAAATAATAAACATAATGTTCCTATATATTTTCAGATATAGTGATGCATTTGCCTAAAGCCAAAGTTCAGACATGTTTTGGGTTTCTTGGCTAAAGATAGGTTTGGTCACAGTTTGATCTTTTCCTACAAAGTCATTTATATTGTATGCAGAAGAAGCAACACTGATGTTTATTCATTATGGTTTATCATCAGTTTTCATGGTCAAAACTACTTTAAACAATTTTGAGGAGAAAATATCAGTTAAACCACTTTTAGAAGTCAAAAGCTGCACAAGGTCTGTAAGTTTCTAAGATTCCCTACCTCCTGCTGCAGATGATTACATTTTAAACATTTTAAAATACATTTCTCATCAGTTAAGTACCCAAATTTGTTACACAAAATTTATCCAGCCCTCATCAAGTGTAGCCTAAGTCTAGCATAAGCCAGACACACATTCTTTAATTCATAGATCGTATCATAGATAAATATAAGCATCTTGAATGGCCGCAATGAAGATTTTTCATTAATGCCAGAGACTTTAAGAATCTTCAGCAACAAGAAAAAGGAGTTCTGCAACAGATGGCGTGGCCCCCACAGAGACTTGATCTCAACATCATCAAGTCAATGCTGAGATTACAGAAAGACACAGAAACAGCTGAGACATCATAAATCCACAGAAAAACAGTGTTCAGTTCTCCAAGTTGCTAGGTAGTTTGGAAAAGTGAGCAAGAGTGAGAATTTGTGCTGTTGTAATAGCAAAGCAGTCAAACTGAATGTTGAATTGATCTAGTTTGATTCTCTTTATTTTCCTTTGTTGCTAATTATAAATTTAAAAAAAAATGCTCCTCATTAAAAGCTTTAGCTGTATTGTATTCTCTGGTGTTTCCTTGTCTAATGTGTGATCATCAATCCAAATGCTGGTTAGTCAGGGGGTGGTTGGACATCTCTTAACTTTTTTTTTATCACTTATCACATGACATGCACATATGATACATTAGGTGGGAAAAAATTAACCTTCTACAGAAAGTGTTTGCATTACTTGCAATAATCATGAGTACTGTTGGATTACAATCCTACACAGGCTAATCTTTTTTTTTTTTATAGCAGTGAGTGTAGTTGGTTCTTGAATGTGTCATTTACAGAACACAATTCTTTTGGTTGTTGTCAAAGTTGACAAAAAAGAAAAAATAAAGTAATCAGTGGTTTTCCAATTGTGACAAATCTACCTGCATGCGACGTGCCTTCTAAGATATGTTTGCTTGGCCCCTTCATTGTGTTTCAGGAAATATTTTTGTTCAGTGAAGCATTAGAAATAATTGTGTAATTACAATGTTGCAAACTTCTGCAATCACCACATAAATCTTCAACAGTGGATATCCTTTAGATATTTTTGTATTACAAAATGATATATTATCTAAATATGTCCTGCTGGGGCCTCCTCCTGGCAAAGTCCAACACCCACCAGGAACGAGTCTGACTTGTTTTCGCAATGCTGACCCAGCACTTAATGTGGTTGTACAGGCACCAAACAGGTCATAACAATGGGTGAGATACTCCTGAAGCACCTCCCACAGGGTCCCCCAAAAGACCCTGTGGAATGCCTTCTTCAAGTCCACAAAGCACACCTAGACTGATTGGACAAACTCCATGCACCCTTGACTATCCTCAAGAGGATAAAGAGCTGGTCCAGCATTCCACAAACAGGACATTGTTTCTCCTGAGTAAGAGGTTTAACTAATGGATGGGCTTTCCTCTCCAGTTCCTTGGCATAGACCTTCCAAAAGAGGATGAGTAAAGTAACTGGAGCACACCCTCCTGTCACCCTTCTTAAAGATAGTAACCACCACCCCAGTCTGCCAATCCAGACTGGGGCTTTTGCCAGACGCTCCCAATGCATTCTTACTATACATTTGAGCAGGCCAGGCCTGGCCAGCATCTTCCTGATCCAAGTCAACACCAGGTGGTGATCAGCTGACAGCTCAACTCCTCTCTTCACGCAAATATCCAAGACATGCTGCCACAGATCTGATGAAATGATTACAAAATCAATCATCAACCTACATCCCAGGACGAACTGCCATCCAACGTATAAATGCAAATTACAGTCAGGACCCATTCTTCTACCTGAAGGCGCAAGGAAGCAACCCTCTCATCTACTGGGGAAAACCCCAATATACAGGCAGTGAACTAGGGGGATGCTGATATACCCACCTCTGCCCACCGCCTTTCACCAAGGGCAACTCCAGACTGGAACAGAGTCTAGGCCTTCTCCAGGACACCGGTTCCAGAGCCAAAGCCATGTGTTGAGGCGAGTCAATGTCTCATATGTAGCCAATATCTCTGAACCTCACGCACTAGCTCAAGCTTTTTCCCCACAAGACAGGTGATATTCCATGTCCCAAGAGCTATTTTCAACAACCAGGGACTGGACCACCAGGGCCTCCATCTCTTAATGCTGCTGGAAAATACTGGTAAAAACTGTAACTAATACTATAGGCTGTCCCTAGTGGATTATTTAAATTAAGACAATTATCTTTGTATTACAAGTTTACTGAATTTTTATGTTTAAATATACAACTGATGTATTTTGGGCCGTAAAATACCATAACTTAACTTTAAACATAATGAATTACTGACAATTTTCATCACATTTGCATAAAAAAATGAAATAATGGATGAAATTCAAATCAGACTCTGTATTCTTTAATTAAGGCTCCACACGAGAACTTGGAACTACGAAGTACGTCTGACAATATGAGTCGAAGCAAAGCTAGAGTGAGTTCCTGTGGTCTGTCAAACACATCCTCTGGCTGGGCTTAATGTGGCGTGTGACACGTCACACCCTATCACTCTGCCTTACAGATGACCAGTTGCTTACGTATGCCGCGTGCACCACTGGATCCCAAATCAGACACTGTCAGGTGTGATAACAGTTTGAGCGGCAAACCCACTCTGAAGCCTTGCCCTCTCCCATTCCCCTGCAATTCATTTGATGCTGCAGCTGCACAACTCTGCTATGCACTACTGCAAGCATGTGCTGTGTCCTAAAGATGCTTTTATTCCTGGTTCACCTGCTCAGTCCCCCCCCCCCGGCTGAGGACCAGTGATAACCCAGCCGCTCTTCTCCCTCGGACCAGTGAAGCACTCTCCATCTCTGGGGGGGTTTAACAGAGATAAGGACTACTGCTGATCCCAGCTATCTGGAGGGGTTCAAATACTTCTAAATCAACTGAGGTTCACTAAGGAGATAGACAGCAAGAGATGACACTGTATACATTACAGTATAACCTTTATGTACCAAATGCAACTTATGACGTCCCTCATTACACTTTACACTGGCAAGTGTTCTTCCCCCTTTAGAGCATCTATTCTCTAAAAATTAACAGCTTCAGCTCATTTGTTGTATTTTTTATTTTCACCCTTTACTCTCAAAATAGAGGTAAATGTCCCTCCAGCACACACTCATTACTTCAATCCTCACAATGCTGTGGACAGGCCCAGCCCCTCTGACAGTGTTTGATGCTCTCTTGCTCTTTGTCTCTCTGTGTTGCTGTTTCCTCCTCTTGATGGAGACTTTTATTTTAGATTTAAAAAGAGGTGGTGTGGTTGGCTCTTTTATTTGACCGTTTCCTTTCTGGATTTTTGCATGCGTGTGTGGTTAGACATTTAGTCAAATTAATAGAGAAAAGAGAAAAATGTTGAGTGGGAAATCCTTCCCAAAAAGCAAACAAAGAAACAAACAAAACGTTTTCATGGTAACTGCATCCGTTTTTTTGAGGACATAAAAAGGGGACATAGTGTTACCAAAAAGTGTTTCATGACACTCTTTAGTTTTCTTTTATTAAAAACAAACTGCTTGTTACCGTCTTGATTTTTTTTTTCTGAGCTCCAAAAGTGAGGTGTAAGATCTACTTAACTGAAGCATCCTCATGCCCTGCCGACTTAAGTTTGTTCTTTTTTCTTTGTTTTTAACAGTGAACCTCAGATCAGTCCCCATTTTGCTGTTTGGTTTTCAACATCAAGGGGAATGCTGAAGCAGATAATGATACAATCTACTGTACAGTCTCCTGGTACTGAAGTCTGATAAAACAATATGACGGTGGAAGAGAAGGAAAATCAGCAAGGAGCGATTTTTCTGTGCTGGATTGTTCTCTTTGATCTGGAGTGCAGTGAAAGGAGGGCATTATGTAACGTGTTCAGCACACACATGGCCCACTGTGTGACTGCCAAACACACAGGGGGGAGTGGTAGTGTTGGTGGTGGTGAGGTGCTGTGGCAAAGGGGGGCGGCAGACAGACAAGAGGAAAGAGATAGGGCCGTGGAAGCCAGTAGTAGACGGCCGTGAGAAGAAAAACATTACTGCTCATATGGGTGTTGGGTCACTTTCCTTATTAAGGGTGCTCAGTCAAGCAGCTGTAATGTGGGCCCTAACAAGCTGTATAATGAGAGATGAGAATGCCCCTTAGTGATGGTTCAAACATCAATCTTCTGTTCAGTGCCCAAAACCCACTGTTGGAATGCACATCTTTTCTGTCAGTCGTTAAGACAGGAAATATGGATAATTATTTGTCTTTAACATTTAGGGAAAATGGAGTCTCAAACTAAACGGAAATTTTAGGCCATCATTTGATTGTCCCAATCGGAAACAATTTATTATCTTGAAGGAACAACAAAACTACAAAACATTTGTGCTATTGTGCAGCAGATGGCCCTTTAAATCAATCATTTACAAATCAATAATATATAAAAGCAAGGAATTTAAGCCAACTATATCAGTGGGAGATCCCTGGCTTTATCAAGCACCATACGGCAATAGAGCCAGCCAAAGTATTCAACAAAGCAGGTCAATAATGAAGTGGATGTAGTATGTAATGTAGAGGGATGTAAAGGAGAAATATATTTATAGGATACTGCCAAATCGGTGTGGCCTGCATGCCACACAAGGCCTTATGAAGAAGGAGCTGTCTTAACTGATGGATGGAGGAAGAGAGGAAAAGGCAACGAGTGATTGGTAGAGTGTGTTTGTAATGGTGTGCTGCTGAAAACTGATGTTGAGACGGCCTGACAGGGTCTGTTTCTGTTCATTGCAAGACTGTTATCCAGAGTGACCGTGTTGTCTTCCCTTCCCTCCACAAAGGTTATGCCATTGCCAGCAGTCCACATGACACAATGAATGAGGCACAAGTGCCTGAGCCAGAGAAGTTAATCAGGCCAGTCTTACAGTACAAACAGCCCTACACATAATTAAAACATATTCAGGAGTCCTATACATGTAAGCCCACATTGGATCTCAACTTTTCCTCTTTTGTTTATGACCTATGGTGAGGCTGTGGCTGCATTTTAGAAATGACGTGCTTGGTAATCGGGTATGTTGGGCTGTCAGCTCAGGGTGCATGATCTTGCCAGCATGACTCAAGTCTGCCCGTGAGCTGCTTCCTGTGCCTGTGCATCTACTCCAGTTGCTCGTATGATCTATTTTAGATTCTTTCGCCCAAGGATGTGTGTGCATCCTCACAGCAGAGAGCCACAGAAATAAGAAAAAGAGGAGGGGGAATAGATGATGTTCAAATAATCTACAGGCAATCATGCAAATTCCCCAGACATTGTGCACAGGGGGGGGGGTGCTGTAGATAGGGATGCAACCTTGGATTCTATTCAGGCACAACAAATTTGGAATTATGCAAAAGAATGAATGAGATCTCTATCACCCATTTGTGCGGGCCAGCATGTGCACAATATATGAGGCAACATGTCTGACACTCCAAAGGCCATTTTTTTATTTAGTCTATGTTAAAAATCATGCATTTATCCAATTAGATTAATTATAAATCCATACTGTGTTCAGAGCCTTGAACTGTTTTCATTGGTTCAGTCCTTTTACGTAAGCAAGAGAGCAAAACGATGAGGACAGATTTCGACATATGCTTGTCCTGACTATGTCTGAAAGCAGCAGAGTCCATTCTATTACAGCTGTAAGAGGAGGCAGCGACTGAGAGACCAGTCCTCCATCCCGAGCGCAGATGTCATGCTCCTTGTGGCCTTCACACATTGAAGAGGCCAAGCTGAATTTGGCATGACCCTGATGTGTCATCTTGATTTAGACACAAGTTTCATGTCGACTCACGATGCGGCCTGATATTTGCGCGCATGTATGTGTGTTTTGTGAGGCTCTGCGACTGGTTTTGCACAAGCAGGAAAATGTGGCTCTCCTCTCCGTAATCCCACATAAGGAGGCTTCCTTGGAAGGCACGGTGCAGCAGAAGCAGGGGCATTGTGGTTTGGTGAATGGCTGGCTAATCTTGTGGAGGCAGTGGTCTGTTGGAGGGGCTTTTGAGCAGATTTGAGCCTGAGGGGTAAAAGCAACACTAACCAAAAAGGAAAAAAGAAAAAAAAATCAAATTTTCCATAGTGAAGTGGAGTTATACTAATTTACATTTTCATTCAGCCTTCGAGGAGTCTATTGCCATCCATCCATTTTCTTCTGCTTATCCAATTCAGGGTCGCAGGGGGGCTGGAGCCTATCCCAGCTGCTGGCCACTTTGGACAGGTCGCCAGTTTGTCGCAGAGCAGGATTCTATTTATAGCTTAAAATTTTAAAAAATGTAACTATGCTAATCCACCACAATGTTTCAAATAAATAAATACATTTAAAAAGAAATGTCATTAAAGATCCTTGAAAGCATCTGATTGGGTAATCTACATGCTGATTACCTGCTCTTAGCATCAAAGAAATATATTGTTACTTATAGAACCCCTTTACATCCAAAGTGTATTTGCATATTACCAACAGACACACTAAAAGAAATGCTGCATCCATATCAATCTTCCCAGAATGATGACGCTCTTTGTTTGATCTCCAGCAACTGAGGAATTTGCGAGTGCTACAGTGTAGTGTAACAGCGCCATCTGCTGTTGGGAAAAAGGCACTCACAAAAACCCCACCACAACTACAATTATCGGTCACACTATCCAGTTTTTCCGTTATAACTTATTATTGCAGGGGATAAAATGTTTTCTGGGTTGATGCTCAACCGTGCATCAAACGATCCCCACTACTGAGTCACCATTCATAATTTCCCTTTTCTTGCCTTAAAAGTAATGGCTTGTTCCAGCAGCAATTATCCAGTCTTTTGTTACCATGACACCAAATCAAACAAACACCACCTATGGCCAGCTGAGTACAAAGAGGCTCCAATCACAATGTCAAGGGGAAGAAGTCAGCTGCTTGTGGAGAACAGGCCAACTTGGCCGTATAATTTATTGCATGCACACACAGCCAGTAAGTAGAAATAGAAAGACATTAAATATACAGCTGTTGTGAGACCACCTTGTCAACAGGCTTTTTATGCTCTACTGGAAAACTAAATCTGTAGAGAACATTTTAGTAACCGCAAATGGGACAGGGGATTTAAGCACAAAGATAGAAAAGTCTCACTATCTCAGCAAATATTCAGATATGTAACTACAAAGGGAACACTTATGTGTGATTCTTTAACTGAGCTTCTTGAGTTGCAAGACACTAAAGTGAGAAGGGAATATTTATATGGAAAAGGTCTGGGCACCTCTGGGAATGTCCTGTTACTGTTCCTTTCAGGAAAATAAGATATAAATAAAGATAATAATTGTGTACTGTACCAAGTATATTCCTCCTATCCCATCTAAGCATAGTAGTGTTTCTACTGCAGCAAAACACCAATTTTTTACTTTCATGACTGAGCATATTATATTTGCATTCCCAGATTGCTGATATATAGTGGAACCCTTTCTTACTTCTAGTCATGTAATGTTTCTTTTTGCCATTCACAACTCATAGCTGCTCAAAGGAACACATTGAAGACACATCAGATCTCAATGGGGAATAAAATCACACTGGAAATCTATACTGATATGGACTGGGTAATGTGCTAGGAATGAAAAAACTCCCCATCATTTGATAGAAATTAAAATGATCAACCTGCAGAGAGCTGAATTCAAAGACACCCCAAAAATCAAAGTGAAAAAATTGTGCAGCAGGCTAGTCCTGTTTGCAGAAATTTTATTGCAGCAACTAAAAATGTTTCTCTGTAGTTTGTGTGGCCCCCACATACTTGTATTCATGCCTGTCAATGTTGGGGCATGCTCCTAGTGAAACGATGGATGGTGTCCTGGGGGATCTTCTCCCCAGATCTGGACCAGGGCATCACTGAGCTCCTGGACAGTCTGAGGTGCAACCTGGCAACACTGGAGGGACCAAAAATGAATGTCTCTGAGGTGTTCTATTGGATTTATGTCAAGAAAGTATGGGGACCAGTCAATGGTATCAATTCCTTCATCCTCCAGGAACTACCTGCATACACTCACTACATGAGACTGGGCATTGTCATGCACAGGGAGGAACCCAGAATGCACTGCACCAGCATAGGGTCTGACAATGGGTCCAAGAATTTCATCCAGATACCCAATGGCAGTCGTTGCCTAGCTTGTAAATGTCTGCGTATCCCTCCATGGATATGCCTCCCTAGATCATCACTGACCCACCACCAAACCGGTCATACTAACAATGTTACAGGCAGCATAACGTTCTCCACGGCTTTTCCAGACCCTTTGACATCTGTCATATGTGCTCAGGGTGAACCTGCTCTCATATGGGAAAAGCACAGGGCACCAGTAGTGTACCTGCCAATTCTGGTATTCTGTGGCAAATGCCAATCAGGCTCTTTGATCGCAGGCAGTGAGCGCAGGGCCCAGGACGTCAGGCCCTCAGGCCACCCTCATGAAGTCTGTCTCTGATTGTCTGGTCAGAAACAGTCACACCAGTGGCCTGCTGGAGGTCATTTTGTAGGGCTCTGGCAGTGCCCATCCTGTTCCTCCTTGCACAGAGGAATAGATACCAGTCCTGCTGATGAGTTAAGGACCTTCTCTGGCCTTATCCAGCTCTTATTGAGCAACTGTCTTTCTCCTGGAATCTCCTCCATGTTCTCGAGACTGTGCTGGGAGACACAGCAAACCTTCTGCTACTTAACTGACCAGATCAATATCTTAGAAGGTTAATTGACTTAATGCTATATTTTACCTTGCCTCTTGCTCTATGGCAGCTGGAATAGGTTTGCTGTTTTTTTGTTTGTTTGTTTTTTGTTTTTTTTTAATGAGCATTAATACTGCATAGTGGAACGGTGCACCACTCCTGTGTCAGCTAAATCTTCCAACAGCTCCTTTGCATTCATAAAGTTTTACGTTGTTTTTATGCCCAGCATTTGTACAGTTTCATCTAATTCATTTCTTGTTTTTTGTATTTTTGGAAGCCAGTGCAAAATTTTGCATTGACCTCCACAGTTCTCCTTAACTGCCACTTCTTGCCAGCCCTAAAGTTGTTGTGTGACGTATCAGATAACATCAAGCATTTAAACCGCCAAAGGTGGACAGTTTCTGCTCCACACCATATGAACAAGTCAAATATGCTAGAATTACTATTTACATTTCTATTAAAATCTAAGCAAAAGAATACATTAACAATTAAAAAAGGCTAATTTTAATGTGTCTTTAATATTCAAAGCAGAGTTTGTATTCATATAAGCCCACAGGTGTGCATTTCATAATATAAATCTACACTATAGATGAAGTACCATGAGTGCGTATCACACAACTGAAGAAGGCTCCTCACCTGTGATGTGAACCTAGATAAAACTTTTTTGTGGTGTTAATGATTTTCAAGAGAGCAATTTTCAAAAGACAAAAATCACAGGGGTCATAATAGTAATCAATAATGACTTGGGCCTGACGGCGTTAACAAAACAATAACAGAAAAGCAGATGGTGAAAACCCATCAGACATTGCCTTGCATAGACAAGAGCTGATTTAAGATTCCACAGCCCTGGTTCCACTTTGTTTAAGTGGTTTCACTAATACACTGATAAACCACTTCATTTTGTGCAGCATCTGTAATCAAAAACAGAACATGAGCAATGATTCCTGATGAGATGGTTCAACAAGGGCAGCTTTAATTACCAGGACCATCATCTTATCAGTGACTTGAGTGTTTGCAGCATTCCAATTTCATAAACAACCTTCAGATTTACTCCATAGCTTTTGTGCATCTAGATGGACCTCATACAATTTATACACTATATTTCCAAAAGTATTCACTCACCCATGTAAATCATTGAATTTAGATGTTCCAATCACTTCCATGGCCACAAGTGTATAAAATCAGGCACCTGGGTATGCAGACTGCTTCTACAAACATTTGTGAAAGAATGGGTCGCTCTCAGGAGCTGAATTCCAGTTTGATACAGTGACAGGATGCCACCTGTGCAACAAGTCCACTCATGAAATTTACCAGCTACTAAATAGTCCAGTCAACTGTTAGTGGTATTATAACAAAGTGGAAGCAATTGGGAATGACAGCAACTCAGCCACAAAGTGATAGGCCACATAAAATCACAAAGCGGGGTCAGTGGATGCTGAGGCACATCGTGTCAGAGGTCACCAATTTTCTGCTACATCGCTACAGACCTCCAAATTTCACATGGTCTTCAGATTAGCTCAAGAACAGTGTGTAGAGAGCTTCATGGACTGAGTTTCCATGGCCGATTAGCATCCAAGCCTTACAGTACAGTGGTGTAAAGCACAGCTCTACAGGACTCCAGAGCAGTGGAGACATGTTCTCTAGAGGGATGAATCACTTCTCCATCTTGCAATCTGATGGACAAGTTCTGGATTAGGCGGTTACCAAGAGAACAATCCTTGTCTGACTGCACTGTGCAAAATGTTAAGTTTGATGGGGGGGGGGATCATGGTGTTGGGTTGTTTTTCAGGAGTTGTGCTCAGCCTCAGCTGCAATGGGTAGGCTGACATTATATTAAACCCCATGAATTCAGAATGGGATGTCACTCAAGTTCATATGCGTGTGAAGGCAGATGAGCGAATACTTTTGCCAGTATACTATATGTATATATGCATGTCATATACAGTGCCAGTAGCTCATTTTTTTATGTACATCTGACTGAATCATGTAAAACGATGGTACAAATTTTTATCTATAACAAATTCATATTTAAAGCCCCTTCACTTTTTGAATTTTCAAATGGATAAAATGGTTTCTTGTTGATTACACAATGATTAACCCATAAAGTGAAAATGTGCTTTTAAACTATTTTTGCAAATTTATTCAAGTGTCTTTAAAAATGTAATCTCTCCATTTTTAAAAATGTCACAAATTTATTCAGCACTTTGTCAAAAAAAAGTTTGAGATTAGTTGCAGCTCCCAGGCTTACTGGGCACATCTCATTAGACTTTTATCCCCCTTTATTCTTACAGACAGGCAGCAGACTCCCAACATCTAGGACAATTGCAAAAAAAAAAAAAAGAAGAAAAAACCTGGAGTCCTATAAAATCTGAATATTTTTGTGCCAGCTCAGTTTTTTAATATTTTTTTTTAATCACTTGACAGTTACAACATTAGAATAAAACCACGACAATAAAAAGCGAAGCAGTCTGAACACTGCACTGCACTGCAGGAAGTTAACAGGAAGTTAACACTGTTTGCCTCATTTTGCACGCCGCCCCCGTGACCACACCCCCAATTCCCCATTGGTTTTCAATGGAAAACCTAACATTTCTGTGTGACACACTTTTTTCAGGTGTTTTGAGCTGTACATTGATCACAAACATTCCCACTAAGGCCCATGATGATGTTCCTTTGCAGAGGGGCGTGGCCCTGGGGCCATGGCGAGCTTCGATCCTTCGCCATGACATTTCGTTTGCCTCTCAATCCCATATACTTTGTCCGATTGCCCTCAAACTTCACAAGTGTGATAATGACCCACCCCTGCACACATCCATATGACATTATTGAATGACAGTCGCAGCGCCACCTAGTGGAACAAGTAACATGCTCTAATTTAAACAGTCATTGTTCAATCTGCACCAAACTTCACAAGCATGATAAGGACCCACCCCTGCACACATCCATATCACATTATTGACTGACAGTCGCAGCGCCACCTAGTGGAAACAGGATTCCAATGATGCATCCAATCTGCTTCAACCTTCACAAGTGTGATAAGGACCCACCCCTGAACACATCCATAGGACATTATTGAATGCCCCTCTAGCGCCCCTAGTGGAACAAGTAAGTTGCTGTAATTTAAACAGTCATTGTTCAATCTGCACCAAACTTCACAAGTGTGATAAGGTCCCACCCCGTGCACACGTCCACATGACATTTTTGAATGACAGTCGCAGCGCCACCTAGTGGAATCAGGATTCCAATGATGCATCCGTTCTGCTTCAAACTTCACAAGGTGATAAGGCCTCACCCCTGGAGACATCCACATGAAATTATTGAATGCCAGTCTACCGCCCCTAGTGGAACACGGAAGTTGTTGTAATTCAAACACTGATTGTCGAATCTGCACCAAACTTCACAAGTGTGATAAGGACCCACCCCTGCACACATCCGTATGACATTATTGACTGGCAGTCAAAGCGCCACCTAGTGGAAACAGGATTCCAATGACGCATCCAATCTGCACCAAACTTCACAAGTGTGATAATGACCCACCCCTGAAGTCATCCACAGGACATTATTGAATGACAGTCAGAGCGCCACCTTGTGGAAACACAGATTAACAGCTCAAAATCGGGTTTTTACACTTGGCAGTGGAAGCGGCTCTCAGTGGGCTCGCTGGAGGTTTGCATGGCATGCAGGGAGCTCGCTGAGGATTTGCAGGGCTCAAAGGCGGTTCGCTTGTGGTTCGCGGAGGCTCACAGGCGGCGAGGGCCTTCAACGCCGCTTCCGGCTTTAATTTGGAGTTAAAACTGCTTAAAATGACAAAAGACATGCAAATGCAGGCATTGTGTTTATTTTTGAAGAAATGTAAGTAAAAAAGCAAAAACAAAACAAAACAAAAAACAAAACACAAAAGTGGTATTTTCTTCCAGAGAAATAAGGACAAAATGAACATGTTTTTGTATTTGGATTACACCTGGAACAGTCTGAGATACAGGTAGTGTAAATACAGAAATTAAATAACAATTGACTAACACCCAAAAAAAAAAAAAATACTTGTGTCAAACAAGCAGATCCTGTGACAAATCCTAAAGTCTACTATGGTACATACAAAAGCTACAAAAACTAAAGTGTTACAGAAGTTCTTTTGACACTGCACAAAGTCTTGGATCAAAAGGCTGTTGTGTTCCTGCACGTAATAATCATCTGACAACTGTGGGAAAATAATCAACCTGTAAAAACTTAGAATGCATGAATAGATGACACTACAAATAAGTTTGCTACTCAAAGAATCAACCAATCATTCCGCACGGCGCAATGATAGTCTTGTGAGTAAATTAAAATATAAAGTCAGGATAATGTAACGACTTAAAAATTGCAAAATATTAACAGAAATGTATAGTTTTTCACAGGCAGTTAAATGACCAAACTTAGACTTTACAATACCCCATCTTAGTCAGTGTTGACAAATAGTTTATGCTACCAAAAGCAAATTTTGGAGGAGCGAAAACTGAATTTACCAAAACCTAACTTTATAAAAAATAAACTTTTCTCAAATTTGCCTCAAACAAAACTTTTGCAGCAGACACCATGACACCACCTTGATTTAAAAACAGACAAATACATGTAACAGTAAATGTTAAACACAACTATAATGACAGCTTAGCGTCAGGCAGGACTGGTGGAATGTTGATGTCTACTTGTAAAAGGACACCCAATATTACATGTGCATTAAAATCTTATTTTTAAGGGAGATCAACTGCTTAAGAGTTAAAGCAATGGAATAATCTGTTGTTCTTATTAGGAAAGAAAAAAAAAACTCAACCAAATCTAAATAAAGTTCCCACCTGACCAAATCAGCTGATTTATTTGCACAACAACATGAATATGTTTGATGAAGACACAAATTGTAACCATCATACTTTGAATTTTTTTTTCTCTTCAAATGCAGGTCCAAAAAATAGGGATCACAAGGATTTTGAACATACCGAAGGCCTAAATTTAAATTGGATAAATGTGATATGTCCTAACCATTATAAAGAACATGTCAGCATTAGCCTGGTATCAAAATGTAGGTAAAATGGGACTAAAGCCCAAATCTGGTTGTGGGGGGTTAAAACTGATTCGGTAGCAGTTTTTAAAACAGTGCTAAATTTTATTTTAGTCCTGTGGCTAGCTCCGGAACTCAAAACTGCTGGAGGAAAGGTGCAAATTGATAAGGGCAAAAATGCTTGCACCATTTACTACTTTAAGTTCTTTTAACTTTGTATGGCTTCATTAAGAACACTAAAGTTAATGTACAAAATTTTTTAAAAAAAAATCAACTTATAGTGAGGCGGTGAGGTGGGAAGCACTAAGTGACTTTTTCTGGAATGAAACAAACACATTAAAGTCAAACCTCTGTCACTACATTTTGCCAAAAGTCAACATGAAACTAACAACATGTGAAGAATAAATAAAGTCACTGCTAATAAAAAGCTACAGAAGATCATTTAGCTGTATTCAGTCTTGTGTAAAGCTGCAGTGTCCAGCTCCACAGAATAATAAAAAAAAAAGCAATGCAGCCTATTAAACTGTATTCACACAACCTTGCCAGAGGCTGTAACTTGTAGATGGATGCTAAGATATACATCTACATATACTAATGAAAACCGGATACAAAAAATATATTGAGTACAACTGTACCAGCAGTGAGTATTTCTAAAATGTTACAGATAAAAAATAAATTCTGAGTAAATATATAGTATAGAATAAGGATTGTAATAGAAACCAGCTATTTAAAACATGCTGTCTAGTTAGATATCTACTGTGATATTAGTTTATTAAGTAATCGGCCACAGTGAGAGTAAAGACAGAAAACTATAATTATTCAACAGTGGATACGTCCAGTTCACCATCATAAAGAAGACAGATTGAGCTAGTGTCTTCAGAAAGCAGGGGACCAGAGCCTTAATTGCATTATCACAAAATCCATTCTTGAACACATCGGTTCCAACTGAAACAGGTAACCTGCTACCTAAACCGTCAGAAATGTAATAGTGCAAATGAGACCTGGCTGTCCTTTTCAAGTAATATAAATTCAAAAGCAGTGTGATTTAGATAAAAATAAAGAGTAGATCCATGGCTTATTTGCAGATTGAAAAGGCAGGAGACTCTTTGGCTATCAAGGCGGGTGAAAGGCAGGTAAAACAGAGCATGACCTCTGAACAACTGACCACTATGAATCTCATTTTCATTTCAAAATAAAATCTATGATTGTTTCCACAACTAACACAGTCAACCCAACTATTCAATATTAAGACTCTCTTCTAGTATAAGAGATTTAATGATTTCAGATTACAAATCTGAGCTAACAGAAGGTCGACCCTTGAGGTCCACAAGCGAACAGCCGGTGTGAGCACCATGTGTCTTACACTGTTCCTGGTTAAGGGAAGTTGAGTCTTGGGAAGAAATGAGAGTGACCGATTTCTACTCTCATATACACACAAATAAGTGACTACTCTGATTCACGAATCAGCATCTGGAGTTTGATGGCCCCCACCCCTGGCCTTGATTTGGAGCCAGGCATCTCCCAGTGCCTTGGCAAAGTGGTCATCCACTGAACCTGTTATGGACACCGAGTTAGATACAGCCTCTGCTTCTTTGTAGTTCTTTCCAAGACTGCGACGAAAGTGCTCCTCAATCACAGGATCGCATGCTGAATTGGAAAAAAGAACATCGTGTGGAGGAAGAAGACCAAAAAAAAAAATGTATTATTACCATGCATGCAAAGTGAAAACTAGATAAAAACTTTTTGTTTTCTCAATGAACTCAATGAAATGATAGCAGCTGTAGAAATGCACTCAATCAAACTCTAGGAAATACACAGCTGGGCATTTTAAATTCTTTGATAGCAAATTTAAGGCAGAACATAGAAAACATAGTAGCCACAGTGTATAAAAATGATTTCTAACAGATGATTTTGAAGTTTTAAAAAAAAAAACATTTCATTTTGTTATGCAGACAACATATAATGCATCTATGAAACAAACTCAGACTCAGATACGTTTTATTCAATTCATTATAATTAATCCTAGTTATGTGTCATTTTGAGAGGTTACCTTTTTGATTCAGTTTAGACTAGCAACAGCTGCAATAAACCAGTCTGCAAACTCAAACTACATGTTGATTAGGGCTGGGCTGTAACTCAGAATTTTCAAATTGGCCACAGTTCAACAATGTGTTTGCAAAAGAACTGAGAACACATACGGAAAGGAAACTGGCACCAACTTGTGGCACTGCTCTTCATTGTTCACCGAGTTGATTTTTCAATAAGGCAGACGACTAAATTAGCAAAATAAAAGCATAAATTTTTGTCCAACCACTCAGCACACACTTTCTTCTAGTTTCAGGGATATGTTGACTTTAAAATGCTACAGGACTTTTAAATTCTTTTCCTAACTTTAGCAAAGCAATATACAGAGAAGCAAATATATTATATTGTTAGAGTAAGTATCTTTTATTTTAAAAAGGCTTACCATTGGTCTTTCTCTGATCAGTAGGTGGGCTAGGAGCACAGCCATTCATGTGGCAGTGAGAGAGGTTGCAGTTGCGGTTGCTTGCAGGAGCACAGGTAATAACTGACGGGCGATTCTGTATGAGAAAAAAATGTAATCAGCTAACACATTATTTCATCTACAACCACATTTGGACATTTCTTACGGTCAGTTTATGAAAAAAATGAAATCAAAGCATGATTTACTGACCAATATCACTGGTTAAATGTTTTTTTATTTGTCTGTGACTGGGTACAATGTCTTTACATAGACCTCAGTACACCTATCTTGCAAAGGCAGACATTGAGATATTAATTATAAAAAGGCTTTCCAAGTGTTTAAGATAAGCTGCAAATCAACTGTATTCTATTCAACTGTATCCTGTGTTCTACCCACCCCTCAAAACAGACACCAGCATTGACAGTTATTGTGTTTCCCACACAGTAAAGACAGTAAATGTGCTTCAGTTCATGTTACATGTACCTACTGGTCATATTTGACTGAACAACAAGAAAGGTGGAAAAAGGAAATCTGTGTAACCTTTAAAAATAAAAAAATAAAAAAGGACCAAATACAAGGAGGAGAACAGCAGCAACAAGCAGGACAACTGTGCCTTCGTAGCACATGATCACAGTCACATATTTTAGGCAGCAAGTGGACACCCACACCGAAGTCCATACTAACCCTTAGAGACATGGGTAAATTTCTAAAATTATGTCACAAAACTCATATTTTCTGAGTAAAATAAAGGTTAAAATAAAATTTTTTTTAAAAATTATGGATTACTTTTTTGGCTCATGAGATTAGGCTTTAACAAAGCCAAACAAATGAACATAAAAATGACACTTTCATTTATCACCTTTTGTTATTAACACTGAACATCATATTACACTCTTTAACCATTACAAGTTGACATACCTGCTGTCGCTCTATAGTCCCACTTATGACAGACCTCTCCACTTCCCCTGACACCAATGTCGTGGCTGCTTTTGGTCAGAGGTATCGGCTGGTCTACAGCATAGCCAGAAATGGAGGCAAACAGGTGGTTCCCATGGAGACCATTAGAGGAGGAAATAACATGCTCTGCAGTACTGTGGCTGAGGCTCCAGTGCTCACTAAGGTTGTCTCCAGCAGAGGGATGGCCCCTTGATAAAGACAGTTAAAAAAGCTTCCTTTGAAGGTTTTTGTTATGTTGGTGAACTACTTTGTGTCACACTTTAAACACAAGAGGCTGTCTTTGACCTTTAAAGGTCATGTTCAGACTTTTTTCAGACCTCATTTCTGAACAATTTTAGACTGTATAGGTTTTACCCATATTTAGGCATAAAAAAATTTCAATTTAAAAAATAAAATTCAAGGCTTTAAATTTTTTTTTTCTAGATTCAATGATTATGCACCCCCTGGTGATGCCAGTGTTTCTCACACATGCAAGCATATCCTTCACTACCAGCACACACTGAAAACCTGAATGCTATATTAAAACAATAGCACTGCTCAGTGAGTACCAACACTCGGCTGTTTTGGATTCATAACAGAGGGAGAGGGTAGGGGTCAAAGTGCTGTTATAGTAAAGTAAGTGAACAAGTGTGTGAAGTTTGATGGCTTTACCTTGAACAGTATGCCTTTATGGTGTGAATTTGAACATCCTAGCTCACATCATTCTTGAGTTATTGGATTCACAAGGTTTTTCAGAAAACTTGCCCTTTGACCTTTACCTTTAAGACAAGACTGTCAAGATTTGAACTCATCTGGGATTTTTAGTAGCTGCATCTATGGTGTGAATTTTAACTTCTTATGTCACATCGTTCAAGTTATGGCCAACATTAAAGTTTCTGTGGAACAGGCACTGCTGCCCACGCCAAGGCTATGACAATACCCAGGGTTCTAGGCAGCAGTTGATCGCCTGGCACTGTGCTGAGCTGAGAATTTCACCAGTTTGCTATCAGAACTGTTCGTTATTACCACAATTAGCAAGTGGTGTGGAAATTAGCACTAGCAAGAAATTAATTTACCTCGACTCTTTCCCTCAAAACAGCCGAGCTAACAATACCATTTGGTAAGAAGGGTGGCTTGCAAACTTTACTGATTACAAATGAAAAAGGATTACATTTACAAGTGATGTACAGCATTGAACACAATTTATTTAATCAAATAAATATGAAAAGCCAACATAGCAATAATTTCAAGCCCAGCACATAATTGTAATGAATACTTTTTTAAAAGGCACTTACAGCTGGGTGGCAAACAATCTGCCCATTTTGGTCATGTGGTCTTCGTCACAGTTGATTCGGTCTTCCAATTGTTCTTCGCCATACTTTCGTTTGTTTGGGCAGTGAGGAGATGGTCCAGTTATATTGGACATGGCGGCAGACAGGGAGGGCATCTTGGACTCATCTGTGGGAGATAGTTCAGGACTGGATATAACTAAATTAAATTTGGATTAAAATTAAGTTTCCAGAGCATAATTCACAAAGAACACAGTAAAATACAATGACTCACTGCATTGGATCAATTCATTTTAAAATGTTTTTTGAGATGCTGGTGGGTGATCAAAAGTTTCATAAATCATTTGGAACAATGCCATTTGGCCAAATTTCAATAAACCAGTGATCTACACAAGTCAAAAGTAAATTTAAAGGGCTTAGCAGGCGACTGAAAAGGTGACAATGTGACATAATCTAGGCCTACTGTACAAAGGAAAAACCCTGGTATGTATGTGTTTGAAAATGAATTAAAAAAAATTTAAAAAGTGAATTAAAAAAATATATAATTTGTGGTGCAATGTGCCAGTTTCACTGGGGGACTGGAGATCATGACAAACCACCAATTAGGTAAATGGCCAATAAACTAATTAAAATATATTTACTAAAATAACTAATATACAATGACTCTGACTTTGTTTAGTCTTTGGAGGTGGAACTTGTTTTAGAAGTAAACTGGTCAAGAAAAATCAATGGAGCAATAGACAAGGTGCTAAACATCTCTCACTCATCTAAGCCCCAAGGAAACTGTGTGTAGACACACGATGAAGCACATTTTTGAGCAGAACTCGCTTGATTTATTTACCTGTTTGGCTAATCTGTGGCACAACGTGTTACACAATCTGAAGCTTTATACTGCTACATCAAATCAAACAGGATTTGTAGTAGACTGTAGATTTGTGTGCCGTTATTATATGGGAACTTGTACAGCTATTTTACGTGTAGGTCATTTTTATTCAAGGTGCGCAACTTGCTAACGTGTTAGATAAAAGCCATAAAAAAACTTCGAATTTAAAATTACTAAGTTATTAAATAGAATAGACTTTGTACTCTTCACTAAAAACTTGTTAAATATGTCGTTGCCAGTCTCCATCACGCGAGCATCAGGATAGTAAAGAGGGTAACGCAAATCAAAACACAGGCGTATCTATCATTATACTTACGGAAACCTCAATCTGTTATGTTTTATAAATGAGCTTAAGAAAGATAATAAGAACGAAAAAAGTGGCAAACTGACCTTCGTAGTGCAGTCTCCCAATGTTATTGTTCATCTTGTCCAAGAACTGAGAGTTTATCATGTCCATTCTAGCATTTACACGAACAGGTTACCTGCTAACATCAACGTTAGCAAGCTATCCTGAAGGAGAGAAACATTGTAAACAATGTTTAAAAAACATGGAAAATGCTTAAACGCCAATTAATGGAAATCCCGAGACATTAGCCTTTATTTGTTCAACGGCAGATATCCTGACACTGAAAACTGAGAGCTTCAGCGCGGCTAACCAAACGCGTAGCTTGTTACCTGTTTAGTTAGCCGCTACTAGCCATCCCCCAATCCGAGCTTTAAGTTACAATACAAAGTTATAAACGCTTATATTGCAGAGATTGCAGTTATTAAAATAAACTGTTTACATATAATGTGACCGTGGTCTGCTTAGTTTCAGAAGCCAAAATACTAGACAGCTAACTTTTTCTACTCACGACACAAACTTACGTTAGCCACACCGCTAACTTTGCAGTGCGTTAGCTCAACGGTTTTCGATTTACCAAGCAAAAACCTAAAAACTACACGTCGGTATCCACTTAATGCTACATTAGGTTCCGTAGTCTACATCCTACAAACTAAATTCCACTCCATGCTACTTACTTCATCGACAAAAATTAGCTTTACAGCAACAGCATAGTTAGCCGAGTTTGCCTACGTATTCTGCCTTCTTCACGCACTTTCCCACAGCAGCAGCAGTCCTCAGACAACAAAAGAGAGCTGAGCGGCCCTAGCGGAGAGAGACGAGGAGAACAAGGGCCATCTGAAGCGTGTTAAAAAGGTTTATTTCTGCGGTGTGACCTCTCTGATATAAAGCCATTAATAAATTCTTCCTCTCATACTAAAAACGAGTATTTTCAAGTTTTATCAACCTGCACCAACTATGAAGATGCTGAGATGAAAAGGGTTTAACACGAAACACAATAGGCTACTTAATGTCTAAATATTTTATACTACTGGCCATGTAAATAATGTTTTTGATATGTGAACAAATTTCAAGTACAAAGAGCTGTTTTCTCTGAGCTACTGTGAATCTTACATGGGCCATTATCATGGATGGTTAAAGTGTTTTTCACTGCTGTGAGTTCAGGGTCCAGCAGTCTGTAACTGAGGGCACAATGCACTGCTGGACCTGCTCATCCTCAGACATCTGACTAGAAACGCTGGACTTCAGACTTTTGCAAAGTCAAGGTTGGTTATCTTGTTCACTACTCTGATTTTACCACGTGGGGTCACAATAGCACACATGCATATCAGTCATTGCAAGCTGCAGCATCTCTTAGCAATATTATTTTCCAGGCAATAGTTTTGCTGAAAAAGTAAGACCAAAGTATGAATATCAAATAAATATATGAATGTCAGGAGTGCTTGCACCCAGGTTTAACCTTGTACTACAGGTGTAATAACTCTGTGTTAGGCCCTGAGGCAGATATATTTTTTGGACCCCTTACCATCAGGTTGTACTGGAACAAACACACCATCTCACATTCTCTCTCTCTCTCTCTCTCTACTCTCTCTTACACACACACACACACACACACACACACACACACATTGGACACATTAAGCTTATGCTATAACTCACATCATCTTCTTTAACTAGGCTGCCACAATCCAAACAACATTGATATTTAAAATATCCGCCAAATTGTACTCCATGTGCCAGACACAGTATGTACTCTGTTCTGTAGGTTTCAGCAAGTATGTATAAGCAGCTTATATTAGTATTACTGGTTATATTACTTGTATTATACTATCATTAAAATGCAGGACTGCAGTTGGGTTGTAAGACCTCTGCACATCAAGTTATTGATTTATTGATTTGTTTGTAAGATATCCATCCGTCACCTGTGCTAAAGATAATTTTTGCTCCTTTTCTAATACTTTGTGTTTAAGCAAGTTTCAGCAGCCGATTTATATATATATATATATATATATATATATATATATATATATATATATATATATATATATATATATATATATATATATATATGTATATTAGTAGTAGTTTGTAGCAGTTTGTTTTGTCATACGAATATTTTTATAACCACTGATGACATTGTTAATATGTTCTTTAAATTTCTTTTTACAAACTTGTGGTAATTAGTGCTTAAAATATTATATGCTGCATTTTTGTGCTGCCATAAGCATTTAGAACATTTATATAAAACATAATGAACACAACGGTTTATGCCACCTATAATGGAGACATGTTGCAACTAAATCTATTAAATCTGTAAAATGAGACATATATTGTAAGAAATTATAATAAGAAAAATAATTAGCTAGAGAGATTCATGAAACAATTAAGAAAGAGAGTTTAGCACATGAATTTGTGTCTCGAGGGACGGCTGATGACGCTCTGTCTCATTCACCAGTCCTAACAGCCATTTTAGATTTCATGGCTGCATTCTACAAACAGGAAACACTGTGCCTACACAGAGAGTAGGGTGAACCTGAGGAACAAGGGGTGCAGGAGTAAGGGGAGGGTGATGTAGTACACAGTGCACCCTCTTGCACTTTCACTGGAAACCCCTCTATTTTTCATGCTCTGGTTCAAAAAAGGATGACGTCTCTGAGGCAGTGGAAAATGGGGGAGGGGTAGAAAAGGCAAGCATGCCGGTGGGAGAGAGTGGAGGGCAATAGCAGGAAGAAGAGGCACAGCCAGAGCATCATTTGCAATGCTTGAGGAAAGCACAGGGTAAAGTGATTGGCTACGGGAGAGTGTCGCGTCACTGTCAGTGAGGGGGAGCTTCGAGGATGCTCCACTGTGCTGAGAGGGAATACATTTGTTGGGAGTTTGCATTGAGAGCTCAGCCATTATCAGCTATACCACTGAGAACAGGGGCTCCTCGGCAGAATAATTTTCCACACCCAGTGCTTGTTGACTCTTCTTCTCTTTCCTCTGCAGCCATGAATTATTTGCGTCGGCGTCTCTCAGACAGCACATTCATCTCCAACCTGCCCAATGGTTACATGACAGATCTTCAGAGGCCCGATCCTGCTCAGCCTCCTCCACCTGCCTCCAGCACCCCTGCCAAGTCTCCTACAGCTGGGCCAACACCTCCAGCCACTTCCCCTGCTCCAGAGAGGAAACCCCAGCCAGCTCAGTCGACAGGCGCAGGATTCTTCAGTTCCATTACCAACGTTGTTAAACAGACAGCTGCCTCAGCAGGGCTAGTGGAGCAGACCCAAGTCACGACACCTAAGAAGTTTAAAATTCTCCTGGTCGTTGATGAACCACAGCAGGAGTGGTAAGACGAAATGCTGCTCTTATATAATTCATCTTGAACCATTCATATGCTGCTTTACGCATTGTTTGCATGCTCCATCTTTAATGTGGCTGTTAGGTAATGGTTAAGGAAGCGTCGAAACAACATCTCTATCAAGCCCCCTGCAGAGATAAATAGGGACTGCTGCTGTGGTTTGATGTTAAACCATGCCAGTGTTCTGATAATGCACTGAGCCAGCCAAAACCTACTCAAAAACACCTGAATCTCAGCAGTAATGCCCTTACACCAAGATGGAGGACTTTACTTGTCCTTTTTTCCTTCTTTTTTGTCAGAAATGCATTTAGTTTATTTACTTATGCATCTGTCTGTACAAAAATCTGATGAATTAAGCAAAAATGTTGAAGTACTGTCCTGTAATATGATGTTTTACCATTTAAAGAAAAATGATATTCCACAGGTTGTGCAGAATCTGGAAATACATGTTATTTCTGTGTGCAGTCTAAATACTGCAGTGCTTCCCCTCAGTCAATGGGGTTTCCCCCTGCTCACTGATAGGAGATCACATGACATGCTAAGAGATTAAACCCATAGTGCATAGGGTTCTCCTAATTGTGAGTCCAACAGAAAAATATATAACATTAACTGCATAGTTATGTTTCTCAGCCCTTAGGCTCAATAATCTTAAGGCATTAAGCCTTTATACTGACAGCCTATGTCCTGGGGGATCTTAGTCAGAGGTAGCTTAAAGCAAGCATCTTTGTCAGTCGGCCGCTTTAAAGACTTAAAACGTTCTTAATGATGACACATAGATTTATAAGGAAATTACTTTGCGTGTAGACTCATAAATTGTCAAACAATACAGTATGTTACCTCTGTCGCCTCATAATAAACATTTATTTACACAGCTGGCGTGTTTTTCACAGCTGTGTGTCTACTAGAGTCATTCCATCCTTTTGGATATATATATATATATATATATATATATATATATATATGTATATATGTATTCATTTTCAGTTGAGATAGAAAGTATGGAACTGTGACTTAACTTTGATGCCTTTTA
This sequence comes from Pterophyllum scalare, assembly GCA_024447675.2. NCBI lineage: Eukaryota > Metazoa > Chordata > Actinopteri > Cichliformes > Cichlidae > Pterophyllum > Pterophyllum scalare. Next base: position 112,406 of record JAMQGT020014688.1, on the reverse strand, counting down.
ATCTGTATGGCACGGAGTAACAGCATTTGCTATTCACACTTTGTAGATTATTGAGACTTAAAGGGGGGAAAGCAGTAAAAGGAAAAAAATCTGCATGCTTTACTTCAAACATTGGACACCTATGGTAATATCTTGCAATTATATGTATTTTCACCAATGTAACATTTGTTTGTTAATTTCTATTACTTCCCTAAAGCAGTTTTTTTTAAAAATATGTTTTCAACTGATTAACCTCAGCATTATCACTGGCAAAAAGCTTTTAGAATTGGCATCTATTTATTGAAAATGTGATCAAGTGTAACCCTTTAATGGCTTTAAATATCCTACAGTTATTTTTGTGTGCTTTGAAAGTCAAATACTACCATTAAATGTTGCTGTTTTTTTACTCAGAAAAATACTTCAGACTGGGTTTTATCATTTTCATTAAGGAAAGACATTCAGCTGACCATATTCTTCCAAAAACTGAAGTCACTCTGACTGGTGCAAAACATTTGATCAAAGTTATAAACTTTAAATTGCCACATAGTGCATGGCATGATCAAGGTGAACCCTGCCTTTGACCCAATTGGTTGTGACAGGCTCCAGCCCCCCCCCCCCAGTGACTCTAAACTGAATTAGAAATTAAGAAAATGCCTAGCTGGAGGGATCATAACACCAGTAGTTGAAGAGTTACAGTAACAGGAAGAAAGCACGGTAGACCTTGTCAACACATCATGTCTCAGGAGGTTAATATGTTACCTGTGTTGTGTATCATGTATTGACCTTAGCTAAATGCCACATAGTGTGTTTGTGTGTGTGTGTATGTGTGTGCGCACGCGCGCGCGCGTGTGTGTGTGTGTGTGTGTGTGTGTGTGTATCTGTGCTGGACTGGCTATTTATGGATTAGAAACCCTGATCATTGCTAATAAGATCAGACCCTCATCAGCAGGATGGATCCCAGCCTTTTATATTCACTTGTGCCATATTCTTTATGCGAGGAAATGAAGCTTATTTGGCAGAGAAACACAATATAATGTTAAACTAAAGCCCTGTCCTTCATCAAGGTCCTTCTTATGGATAATGGCGAGTAGGTTGCGCTGATACGATGTTTCATGCACCATTATTCTCACTGCCAGCATATAACAAGACCTGATATGAAGAAACTGTAAAAATCTCAAGTAATTTTCTGCTCTGACAGTACCTGTACTTCTGTATACTCCATTTTGGAGTTTGAAGTGTTCATAACATCTGCTGTTTATTATTGTTCCAAACATTTTATTGTTTCATATGCATCCAGTGCACAGCCACTTGGGAGATCAGCTAATGAATTCTTTCAGAGGATTTCCTCTTTCTGAGTGCTGAATCTGTTATGTTTTAATTTTTTTTTTTAGGCCTGCTCAATATCACCACAAGGGAGTTTTGATTAGGTTTTGTTTCTTTTGGTTTGGTTTTCTGGGACCTTTAACCTAGTGGTTTAAAGTCACTACTTCAGTATAAATCAGTTCACAAAGTGTAGGCTGGAAATGCTTGTGTTGGGTAGTTTTTGTACCGCTTTTGTTTGAAATTGTATTGCTGGAGCATAAAAAGCCCTGTCCAAGAAGGATTCAGCGAGAAACGGTTCAGAAAAGTTGTTTTTGAATGAATACATGTTTGTATTCTGCACTCACAGTGTCTGGACAAAGACTTTACTAAAATATAGCTGTTGGCAAGCTCTGAGAAGGTGAAACGACTCTTTAGAATGTTGGCACACCTTAGGTCTGAGGAATTGCTTGTGTGTATGTCACTGTGTGACAGGATGTCCAGACTTTCTTCTGTACGCTACTGCTAATGTAAGGAAGATTAATGAGAATCTGTCCCAGGATACAACTGGAATCAGCTAAGAGGTCTCCAGACTAATTGCATCTGCAAGAAGGCTCAACCATTAAAGTCTGTTTACCAGCTCAAAAATATTCAATACAATAATAATAATAATGCCTTCGACTTATATAGCGCTTTTCACGGTACTCAAAGCGCCTTACAATTCTGTGCACTATTCATTCACACCTCAATCATACTTGGTGGTGGTAAGCTACTAATGCAGCCACAGCTGCCCTGACAGAAGCGTGGCTGCCAACACGCCACACATTTTATATATTTTTCATTTTTCACATTTGAAAGTTTCTGTGTAAAATACAGTCAATTATGACTAAGATCATGACACTGTCAAGTACATATTTGTACTATTATTTGCAGAAGAAAACATTCTAGATTTCCCAGGTGTTACTTGGTTTTTCAGGAAGTGACAATAATTTGGAGTATGACAACTTTTAAGTGTTATACTGTTCCCTTTTTAAAAGTTGCCACATATCTAGCAAGACACTTAGTGTCTAAGATGTAACAACCTGTAACCTAAATGTTTTATTATTAGATGTCTATATGTTATATGATGATAGTCAAAGCTAGGCAAAGAGAAAAAATATAATACGTGTAGAATGGCACGAAATACAAAACATAGAGAAAATAGTTTGCATTAGTGTAGACATATTATTGTCTTCATTATGTAATAATCTAAGCAGAATACTCAACAGTCGAGGTGTTTACTAGGCTCAAAGCACAGATGGGTGCTTTTTGTTATTCGGCCAGTGTTTGATGTGTTAGATGACGGCGTCAGTCATCCAGAGTTGTTTGTTTTGTTCCGGGAAGGCTGCGCTATAAATTGCTTTTATAGGACAGCAGAAGCAGATGGTACACTGTCTTACTTATTAGACTAATGGCTGAGATGACCTGATTCCTTATTTTTTAATGTAGCTCAATTTCCACAATGAGGGAGCAACATTCCTTTTATTGAATCACTGACTGTTAACATTTACCAAAAGAAAAAAGAGAGAGAATGATTAGGCTGTTTTTACAACTGATATCAGAAAGAAGACGCTGTGAGCTTAATCTGACTCAGACATTACCGACATAAGAGAGTGCATGTTATGCAAGCAAAGTAATAAGACATTAAAATTCAGCAAGGACTCTCACTTACCAAGTCCTCGGTGAGTCATCTGAAGAAAATTTCTTTCACAGCAATCTTTAATTTGGCAAATGTTTTACTGAACAGCACTCGGCCATCACCATCATCTACTTATTTCTATTATATATATATTTTTGTAATGACCAAAAGCAAAACATTAACATCTTATTTGGTTTTTAATCTCATGTTTAATTCAAGTCAAAAGCACCCTTATCGATTCTTACAAATCAATGATCCCAGTAAACATCTGCTCTCATGCTTCCTTGTTTCAAAGCGAGGAGCCATATGCACAAAGCTGTGTCAGACGCAGGAGTCAGATGCAAAGGAAGAAAAAATATGGCTTTATATAAAAATAAAGTAATTGGTTTTTGGACAAAAGCTTGACACAGAATGGGTATAGATGTAAGCCTGGCTGCTGTGAGGTGCAGTCAAATTCTAATGCATATTAAATTGAAAGCTCACATCTTCTTTGAATGTCTGGCTTCTGTGGCCTTTATGGTGTGCTGAGATGGGAAGTTCTTTGCACAGCGGAACGCCATAAATCAATCACACAATGCTGCACCTCTTCCACACAGTCATTCCTTGTGTTAATAACTACAATATTAAGTTTATTTGTACAAAATAAACCTTATCATGCATCATGAACGTGATTTCAGGGATCGCATTTTGGAAATAATGTCTTTTTTCATGTGTGTTGACAGACCGCATTCATCACAGTTGCAAGGAGGCTCTTCATTTTCCCAAATATTAGAGCGGTGATTCATATTTTAATACTTGTTTTCTCCACAGCCAAGTAGATCCCATGCCCTAATTAAATTGTGAATAAATTATTCAGCTTTTCCTCCTCATTAAATAAACAGGCTATGTGACAGGAAAGCGAGGCAAATGAAGAGGAAGTGGGAAGGGGAAAACATGTTGGCAAAATATACTTACACCACCATAAACTCATATCATATCATCTACAAATTCTGTTTGGATAAAGCTATTATAATGCACGTACCCCTGTTGCACTCAATAGCTAGCAGTAAGTTTAAGTATGAACTTGAAGCTGTGGAAATTAAAACCAAAATGAGACCTTACTAATGGCAGCTTGAGGAAAGGTTCTTTTTTGGGCTCTCTTTAGTATTGGTTTACACCAGCAGTATCCACAGTCACAGCTTATTTTGTCAGCCCCTGTACATTAGTATAAGTAACAGGAATAACAGGCTGTGTGGTTTCAGCAGTTTTCATCCCTGTGTAGATTTAGATCACTGATAGACCTTAATCTTAACACCCCATAATAAGATTTCCTCTTCAGCAGTGATCCAGGTGAAGAAAAATGTGGTGTGTCATACTCTTTCTATCTAAGTGCTGAGTTACAAGACTGAAAGGTGCAGCCATTTTCCCGATCTTTGAATTGAGTGTATTCAGTGAATGCTACCTCATTGCATCATCCTTGTGATCCCGGTGGGCACCACTGTTAGTGGACGAGGCAGTCAGAAATGCTCAGTCGCAGCTCTGTGTACACAGTGCAAGGCTTGCCTTTATAAATACACTTTTAAAAGTGTTGTAATGTCTTCTGGATGTCCCTGCCAGATTGAGGGGAAACATGTTGGAATTGCTCTGCATCCACAGTTAGAAAACCATGAAAGAACGTGTCCGCTTTCTGCTGTTCACGCACTTAATACATTTGCACATGTTCAACAGTAATGTATTTCTATATTCCATATTATATTTGTTGCAGAGTAAAATCCAGTAAGTTCATTGTTTAGTTTGCGATTACATTAAAAGACAATGCTTTCTTTTCCCCAGGGCCAAATTATTCCGGGGAAAGAAAATACTTGGGGATTATGACATCAAAGTGGAACAGGTACATGCATCAGCCAAGTGATATCTATTTCAAGTGTTTACTGAGAACAGAGTTTGCAAGTTCATAAGTTCAAATGCACTGTCTTCTTTTCAAATTATCAACTCCTCAGGCTGAATTCAATGAGATCAATGTCGTAGCTCATGCGAATGGAACCTGCAATGTTAACATGCAGGTTCTCAGAAATGGTACCAAGGTTGTCAGGTAAGCACATGCAAACACACATAAACAATAATAATAATAAAAAAGAAAAAAGAAAGTACTGTTTTAAATAAATGTTTTATGGAAGTGGATTGGAATTTATAAGGTGATTTTCCAGTCTTCCTCAAAGTGCTTTGAACTACAAGCCACATCTAACCATATATTCATTCAGCACTTTATTTTGTACACTTTGATTTCTTTATCTACCTCATATCCATGGTTAATTCAGCTCCACCGATTAACCTAACACGCACTGGACTGTGGGAGGAAACTGGAGTAACTGAAGAACCCACACAGACACAGTGAGAACATGCAAATTCCAAAAGGAACAGTGCTCAGCACTGCTCTGCTGTGTTTGTTTTACAAGCAAAAAAAAAACAAAGAAAGAAAAATATATTTTAACTGAACAAGTCACTAGCTTAGTTTTGGGTTTTGACAATCAAAATTTGCACACTGACAGTCCCGACCTGATTTTTCTACATTGCTATTGGCACTTTAAGCAATCTGTCATTTTTATGGTGAGTTTTTGCAACATCTCTCCTGTAATTCTATTTTCTAGGTCATTCAAACCAGACTTTGTACTCATTCGTCAACATGCCTTCAGTATGACCCAGAATGAAGATTTTCGCAACTTGATCATTGGCCTGCAGTATGGTGGTGTGCCAAGCATTAATTCCCTGGAGTCCATCTACAACCTGTGTGACAAGCCGTGGGCGGTATGCAATCAGCAGCCAGGGAGTGCATTACTGTAGAAAAACGTAGCAGGCAGATTGACAGTAATACTGATCTTTTCTGAATGCCTGCATTCTGGATTGCATTTCACGCATTATATAAAGTTATGTGTGTCTGTTTGTGTAACTTCATATGTGTGCAGTTTGCCCAGCTTATCAACACCTACAGAAAATTAGGTCCTGAGAAGTTCCCTCTGATTGAGCAGACTTTTTACCCTAATTACAAGGAGATGGTGAGAACTATGTCATCACTCCTTTTTTTACTGCACAAGCTGAAAATTTCTGTATTTGTTAACGACATGTGTGAAAGGATAATGTGAGAAATAACTCAAATTATACCTCATTACTTTAGGTAAGCATGCCATCTTTTCCTGTTGTTGTGAAGATTGGACATGCCCACTCTGGTATTGGAAAGGTATACAAATGTTCCCTGTCGTAGTAATATGAAAGTGTGCAGAATTTTATTTTACTGTGGGTGCTGTTCATTAAAGCAACTACACTTAAATCCCTCTTTTCTATATTTTGCTGTTTTCTGACTTATTATGTTTTGCACAGGTGAAGGTGGACAACCACAGTAAGTTCCAGGACATAGCCAGTGTTGTGGCTCTTACCCAGACATATACCACCACAGAGCCTCTCATCGACTCCAAGTATGATATCAGAATCCAGAAGATTGGCAATGACTACAAAGCCTACATGTATGTAGAATCACACTGTTGTTGCTTAGCATTATAACAAGAGGCAGAAGAAAAGCTGAATTTGCTCTAATTTGTGTGCTTTACTCACATCAGGAGAACTTCTATATCTGGTAACTGGAAGACCAACACAGGCTCAGCTATGCTTGAACAAGTGGCCATGACTGATAGGTGAGCGTGCTACAGTCAGTGTTTCATTTTGATATAGTGAATGTCCTCAGTTTAAAAAAAAAAAAGTTGCGCTGTCAGGTACATCTTGCTAGTATCGGGTTAAACCACCTTTTTGCCCATCTTAATTCTTCATATCACAGATTGAACAAGTTGCTGGAAGCATTCCTCAAAGATTTTGGTCCATACTGACATGATAGCATCACACAGTTTCTGCACATCCACAATGAGAATATCCCATTCCACCACATCCCAAAGGTGCTCTATTGGATTGAGATCTGGTGACGTTGGAGACCATTTGAGTACACTGAACTCATTGTCATGTTCAGGAAACCAGTTTGAGATGATTTGAGAACCATGTCCACCCCTTTTTTACTGCACAAATGGAAAATTTCTGTATTAGAAGATGGATACACTATGACTGTAAAGGGATGGACATGTTCAGCAAAAATACTCAGGTAGGCTGCGGCATTTGAACAATGGTCAGTTGGTACTAAGGGGCCCAAATGGAACAAATACAACATCGCCCTCATCATTAAATTGCAGCCACCAGCCTCAATCATTAATGCAAGGCAGGATGGATCCATGCTTTCATGTTGTTTATGCCAAATTCTGCCCCCACCATCCAATTGTTGCAGCAGAAGCTGAAACTCATCGGACCAGGCATATTCAATTTTTACTGACAGGAGTGACACCTGGTGTAGTCTTCTGCTGCTGTAGGCCATCTGCTTCAAAGTTTGATGTGTTGTGCATTCAGAGATGCTCTTCTTCATACTTTGGTTGCAACAAATAGTTATTTTAATTACCATTGCCCTTCTCAGCTCAAAGCACTCTTGCCATTCTCTTCCCATCTTTGACATCAACAAAACATTTTTGCCCAGAGATGCTCAGCTTGAACTTTAACAGGTCATCTTGATCACGTCTCCGTGCTTAACTGCATTAGGTTGGCTGATTACAAATTTATTTTAGTTGAATGGGTATACCTGGAACAAAGCGGCCAGTGAGTGTATGTATTACCGTATTTATGTCTCATTATGCTGTTAGTGGTTTCAAGTCTTATATATATTATATGTATATTTTTTTGGTTAGGTACAAGATGTGGGTTGACACCTGCTCAGAGATTTTCGGGGGTTTGGATATTTGCGCAGTTAAAGCTATCCATGGGAAAGATGGCAGAGATTATATCACTGAGGTAGGAGTGTAGGGTTATCATGTTTGAAAGTCAAATCACACATTTGGAACATACTGAATATTCTGTTTCTTCAATGTATGAGTTCAAATGAATGTCACATCATTTATATTAAGACAAGCTTTAGATGAATCATTGCTCTCTGCTGTCTCTCTACAATAACCCTCCTCCATGTGGCACAGGTGGTGGGTTCTGCCATGCCCCTGGTAGGGGAAACACCAGGCTGAGGATCGGCAGCTCATTGCTGACATGGTGCTAGCAAAAATGAACGAGTCAGCAGAGAAAGAAGCTAATGCTCCCAAGAGACCCACCACCATACAGCCATCCCAGGTATAGCAACACACAGGCACAGCAATTAGAAGCAGGAGGCTTGTGTAAGTTTAGTGTAATTGCTGTTCTTGCTATTTTTGTTTTTGGACATTATCAGTGGCGTATACTACGGGATTAAAATAATCTTTTTTTTAACAATTCATAATCTTCACCATTATTGTTGCATCAGTAAATTAATATTTTTTTCATGTTTTCAGGGGGCTGGCCAGAAGGGAGAGATTACTGGTGAACCCACCAAGAACGGTGCTGGGCGCCCTCCTCAAGGTTGTCTGCAGTACATTCTTGACTGTAATGGCGTTGCAGTGGGTCCAAAACCAGTCCAGGCCAACTGAGTAACCCAGGAGAACGAAGGTATCTGTGAGTCTTGATAACAGCGATGTACCTTAGCTGAACACACGCACAGACGTGGGTGTGGATGCTCATAGCTAGAGTCAAATCTTGGTGGCGTGAGCTCAGTACAGATGAGTGCTGGCCTGGACTGTGTTTTTAACTCTATGCAGTGTCAAAACGTACTGTCTACTTGTTGACCTGTTGATTTGTGTGCTTTTATAGGACACCTGTGTTTCAGTAGCCGTGGTTTTCTTTGGGGCTGTCGTTGATGATATAAAAAGCAGATTGTGCCTACACTGAGTCCAGTGCTACTCTGTGGTACCCGTTTAACCCAGCTATAGATTTTTCATTTGCCTCTCCCGCCCCCCCCTTTTCTTTTGTTTTGGTGTGTACCTTTAAATATTGTTCAAACTGTGGATGACTGTACAGTTTGAAACTTGTGTATATCTCAATATGTATACAGTAAGTGGGTGTGTATGGTTGTAGTAGTGATTATTTTCATACTAATACTAATAAATATTTTTTTTGTTTGTTTTGCATGATTGATAAAAAAATTAGGTGCAAGTCAGTTATAAATGTTTGCTCAAGTGGGATGTTCATGTAACACCGCTGTATTTATCTAAGCTGTGTTCCCTGTGATTCATGCATTGTGAATGTGTCATAAGAAATGCATATTATAAGTTGTACAGGATACAGGTACACATACAGCAGAGACATACAGTATATTGCCTTTCCAAAATTATTTTTTTTCCACTTTTCCATTACTAGTTTCACTAGAAAAGAGATTATATAGAGTTTTATTAGATATTTAATCAATAATAGAATTAGTCAAAGATTTATTGATAATTTTATTATGCAGAAGGTGTGCGGGTGTCTACACACACAACTTTAATATATTTTGAACCAAAGAATATATCGGTTACTTTCAATCATTCTTTGCACTCCAGTAACCCACAATGTAAGTACCAGTGATGAGACCAGTAATTCTGCGGTTGTCACATGGAGGGTACAATTTAATGAGTGCTCCAAGATAATACTTATGTTTTCAGACTGTCCGTTGTAAATCACACAGCAGTGAACCGATGCTGCATTCAAACTGTTGTTGTCTTTTTGCAGCCAGTTGTGTGGAGGCAGACATTATTTCTGATAACAAAAAGCTGTGCAATGTATGATCTGCCCCCTCCATTCCTCGCTCACTCTGGAGATGGGCTATCATCGGAGGTGTTGCTATGACAACAATGCAAGTGCTCTGAGATTTAGCCCGGATTCCAGTAGTGGTACTGTGTCCCCGTTACTGCCATTCGAAGATTCCTGTGAGTTGCCGGAAATGGCAATAACATTTTTTTATTTTTTTGCCTCTTTTAGTTCAATAATGTTTTGTTTTTTTTAAATCGGACCAATCATCAAATTGATTTGAAAAAGCTGTCGTCATCCTTGCTTTGAATTGTTTTGAAACAAGTGGGGTTTTCTTGTTTGTTTGTTTTTTTACATAAATGTCACAATTGCTTGTTGTCCAGTGGCTTTTGTGGAAGCCATTTCCTATATCTAATACACTAAATGGTGTAACAGCTAAAAAGCAACCAAATCAACTGTAAAAAGAAATCTGTACCATTTTCCAACAATTTGTTTGTTACAACAGTATAAAACATGTTCAGTAAGTTCTGTGTGCAATCTTTTTCTAAGTTGTATAAAGTACCATTGTAACTGTGAGCGTGTCCTTGTAAAAGCCATGCCTGCGGCTTTATGGATGTATTGTTCTGTTTAATAGGAAGTATGCCATGACAATGATTTTCAAAGGAAGAACGAGCAGAGGAACCCCATCAGTAATAGCTGCATGGTCAGCGATTGTGATTAAACATTAACTAAATTATACCTGGCCATGTTTATTTGGTCACTTTGTCGAGGTGGAACTTCTGTCTTCAGGCCTAGTGGACTGTACCTGTTAAAGACCAGGGTACTTTTGAGACCAGGGTTGAGCTGTTTGTATCAAGATCAGAGTACAATACATTATGGAGGAAAAAAATCCTCTCTGGCTATTCCACCTCTGTCACTGGCAATAAAGCTTCCTTTGCAATATATGCTTGGTCTGTGTCCTCATATCTGTTGTGATGAGATTTTAATAATTTTGTTCAGTAAGGAAACACTGGGTAATGTAACAAATGTATCTAAATTACACAGTCTATCAGACAAAAGTTCAGTTGCTAAGCACGCACACTGCGATGCTTCCAGTGCATGAAATTATATGTGTATTGTGAAAGCGATTGTGATAATATCTCCTCTGCTTTGTGCCTTCATATTGTGCTGTTTGTCTTATATGTTGAGAATGTGGGATACTTTATTTGTATCAGATAAGTTCATGAATAAAACAGTAAACTTGGAGAACTGGCTAGTCTACATATAAACATATATAACATATGAAACTTCCATTTGTAATTTTGTCTCCATAGATGTGATATACTATTATAATTATTACTTTTGCAAAAACCTACTCTAAAGCTGATCTTCAATCTTCAAATAAAAGATCAAAAAACAAAGCTTAGCAGATTTGTAAGACTGTGCACCAAGATAGTTGTATTATTTATATTATTATATATATTATTTAGATAGTATATTAAACTCTTGTATGAATTCACACAAACACAAATACTGATTGACTGCACCCAAAAAGTCTTTTCTGCATTTCCAGTGAAGACAGGAAAAGCTGAGACCATCTGCAACTTGAGAAAGTCTTTTCCAAGGCTATTTTCTGAAAAAAGAACATGCTGCAGGATAAACAGAAAAGTGTCTGTCAAAGTGTGCTGAGTCCTGCCATAACATGACAAAAATCAAGATTTAAAGACTTAGAAAATGTAATTTCTCAGACAGGCTTTTCTTATAAGAAAAGATGGCCTTAAAAAAAACATATTTAATTTTACCGCCCAAAATTCATAAAAATGTAAAAAGAAATTAATTTTTTTACAACAAAAAAAGAAGCTACAATCTCAAATCTCTTTCTTGCAGGGAATATATTCGAAGTATAAGAACAAGATCTTCTGACTTGTGCATTTCTGATTGCACTCTGCAGTCCACAGGATCAACTGTTACCTGTTATAATCAAACATCACAGTCATGAAGCATAAACATATGTCCTTCTTGCACTTTGTATTGCTGTGTCTCCTGGTAATATTATATGATTATTATTTAGTAATACTAAATATTCTGCATAAAATAGAGTTTGCAGGAGCAGTTATATATCTTTATTTGTAATTGTTTGTATCTGTAAAGTGTATGTGAGAAATTTTGGATACAAACATATTTCTGGCATTAATTGCTCAGTTATCTTGCTTTATATTTTTATGATTTATATTCTTAGCATCACAGTGTTCCACCAGATTTTGTAAATATTATTGTTGCTTCTGATATTAGTATTTTTATTATTATTTTTAGTGCACTGTTTATACTCATATGAAGTCTTTCTGAAACCATAAAATTTTATTCAGAAATGCTTAAGTCATGATTTGTCCGGGAGCTTGAGGGTCCCACACAGTATCTTGGCTGCCAAGGCTGTGAATCTTTGCTTGGAAGGTTCTAAGGCCTCAGGTATGGACAGCTTGTTGTACTTCTTACGAATCCCTCTCTTCATCACACCTTTCTGCAGCTCTGATAGTTGGCTGACTTCCCTCTATGCAGCCTTGATCTTGGCCTCAGTTCTCTTCCTCCATGAAGGGTACTGCTCTTTTTGGCTGTTCATCTTGTACCAAAGCATCTCAAGGATCACTGCTGCTATGGTATAGATCAGCTGGTTGGTTTCAGTGAAACCTATCAGCTGGTTGGTTTATGCAGGAGGACTGTCCCTAATGCTGCATTCACATCTTCTGGTAGACTGTCAGAGGGTACTGCACGTAGTCTTGGTAATTGGCCACAGAAGGGTCTAGGTTTCCAGCTTAGCAATGGTCTTCTTTTTCAGGTCAGCTGCTCTCTGTATTCAGCCATGTTTTTGGTGCTTAGTACCCGATCTTGAACTGTGGGGATGAAGATATCTCCTCCCCTGACCTGACGTACTGGTTCCCCCTAGTTGCAATTGCAATTGCAATTGCGATTGCAGTTGCTTCTTGCGGATATTGGAACACTGAGCCACATCAGATCTCAATAGGAAAAACATCATGCTCCATATCTATACTGATATGTCACATTCACTGATGGAAAGGTAAATTATCAACCTACAAGGGCTGAATTTAAAGACACCCCAAAAATCAAAGTGAAAAAAATTATGTGGCAGGCTAGTCCATTTAGCCAAAATTTCATTTCAGCAACTAAAAATGGTACTCAATAGTTTGTATGCCCCCCATATGCTTGCATGCATGCCTGAGAACAACGGGGAATGCTCCTAATGAAACGATTGGTGGTGTCCTAGGGGATCACTTCCCAAATCTGGACCAGGGCATCACTGAGCTCCTGGACAGTCTGAGGTGCAACCTGGTGGCATTGGATGGACTGAAACATAACGTCTCAGAGGTATTCTATTGGATTTAGGTCAGGTGAGCATGGGGGCCAGTCAATAGTATCAATTCCTGTACCCTCCAGGAACTGCCTGCATACTCTCAGCACATGATGCCAGGCATTGTCATGTACCAGGAGGAACCTAGGACCCACTGTACCAGCGTAGGGTCTGGCAGTGGGTCCAAGGATTTCATCCCAATACCTAATGGCAGTCAGGGTACCATTGCCTAGCTTGTAGTGGTCTGTCAATCCCCTCACAGTTTCTCCAGGCCCTTTCCCATCTGTCACATGTGCTCAGGGTGAACCTGCTCTCATATGTGAAAAGCACAGGACACCACCCTGCCAATTCTGGTATTCTACGGCAAATGTCAGTCGGGTTCCACAGTGGGGGGCAGTGAGCACAGGGTCCACAGAAGTCTGTTTCTGATTGTTTGGTCAGAAACGGATGGAGGTCATTTTGCAGGGCAGTACTGATTCTTTTCCTCCTCGCACAAAGTAGCCGATACCAGTCCTGCCGATGGATCTAGGACTCTATATGGCCCGGTCCAGCTCTCACAGAGTAACTGCCTGTCTGCTGGAATGTCCTCCATGCTCTTGTGAGAGAGCATCATTTCAACTTTTGGGATGAAAAATATTTGTATACACTTTCAATCTTTTACTGAGAGAGCATGACTAGAATTTTATATCCAATTTTATATCCAATGATATATATATATATATATATATATATATATATATATATATATATATATATATATATAATAGCATTGGATATAAAATTCTAGCCATGCTCTCTCACTAAAATATTGAAAGTGTATACAAATATTTTTCATCCCAAAAGTTGAAATGATGGACACAGAACATTTCCTGTTATGATAAATGACAATTTTATGCATCTTGGCATCTTCTGAACACTAATAACTTTTAACTAATAAATGTAGTTAAAAGTAGGACAACAACACTTTTTGATCACAGGGGACTATGTGGGTTGTTTTTTTTTAATATTTAAACTCTATATTCAAATAGACAACGAGTCTTCATTAACTTAATATTTAACTCTTTTCACCAATATGCTGTCTTGGTGTAGTCATTCGCTTCCTGATATGAGAGACTGGAAAGAACAGCTGTCAGCACTGATACATTTTTCTGCTGACAGACAATCCATGAATAATTGACTGCAAAATCCCTCTTGCTTTACAATAGGGGAATAACTTTGCCAGGAATTCTACTATAATGGAGCTAGATGACTATCAAATCTGTTGTTTGTTTTAGAAAATATCAACATTCATACTGCTGATTAATTTTGCCTGTTTCAACAAATATCAGCCATCTCAAACAGATAAAATATGTTCCACAGGCAGCCTTTGTCAGACTTACAGATGGTCCTGATGCTTTTCCTTATAGCCAGCAGACCGACCTGGCCTAATGATAGCTAAAGCTTCTGAAGAACTCAAGAGGAATGACTGTGGGTTCTTGAAGTTCCAGCTTAAGAGCATCTGTCTATACTTCTGCCAGCTGTCTACCAAGCTGCTGCACAACATGAACAACTTGTGTCCTGTGGGAGCATGTTGCAATGACTATCTGCTGAAGATCACAGTGGAAGAAAGGCATTTCCACCCCTAATGAAGGAAAATGTAAAGATGGCCTGTAATAAACAGGGGGATCTCTGAATGTCATTTAATGCACCTAATTATAACATATTTTAAAGGCAGGTTACTCACTACTGGCATTGGTTTTTACAATAATGGGATTAAAAGGGATCAATCAGACTTTAACTAGCTGGTAAGACTGAAACCCATCTGCTGACAAAATAGTTGCTGATTATTTTTCTGTAAATTAACTGATTTAATAATTTCAGCCGAAGATTAAAAGAGCACAGAAATATTGAGCGTTATTGTTGCCATCTGGTGTTGAAGTTGAGGTACAAAAGGCCTAGACATAGTATCTCTGTTTATAAGATGACCTGCATAAGTGTGCCTTCATGTTTTCACAGAATATATTTACTGGCATCACAATCAGAAAATCATCAACTATGTATATAAATATGAAAATTAATGGCTTTGTATTTATTATTACTCATTATTTATAGGAGGTAAAAGCCTTGACAGAGACAGGCAAGCAGCTGTCTGGGAGACAGCATCACATAAATCAAAGATTGTTTGAGGTTGTCTATGAAATTGCATTAGTCTAATGTCAGGAGAGAACACATCTTGTTGTGCCCTTTGGGTCTGCGCTGTCTGGAATTGTGTAGTCTACTTCCGTATCATGACAGAAACAGGCCTTAAGGAAGCAGGCTTAGCAATGTCCTTATGCACTTTAATGAATTAATTAATTAATTTTCAGTCAAGAACACAAACTATTGACCGAAGAGGTGCACATTGAAGCTTAAGATTATTATACCTGCCCTTTTTATATACAGCAGATTCTGGATGGCAACAATTTTTATTGAACTAGATTTAACTAAAACAAAGAAAAAAGAAAATGATAACTTAAGAATAAATAATAAACAAGGTAATAAATAAATAAACAAAGTTTATATGCATTTCTCTGAACGGTCAGTTAAGTAGCAGAGGGGGGTGTTAATCAGTTTCAGCTGCTTTGGTGTTAATGAAAATAGCAACAGGGCAACAATGAGACAACGCCCAAAACATGAATGGTTTTAAAGGTGGAAGCCACTTAAATTTTTTCCCTCCACGTCTTTTCTTACTTTTTTATCCCCACTAGATTTGCATTTGTTTAGGCTCAGTGTCACTACTGGTGAACACTAAAAAAAAAAAAAAAATCAGTAAAAATACAGTACAATTTATTTATAAATGTGAAGGAATTTTCCATATTAGTTATTTACAGGTATTTCCCCATAGTTATTATCTACTGCATTGCATTGTAGGAGCAAGAACAACAAAGAGGAGGGAAAAGTTAGAGGGAAAGCAGCCATTACACTGAAAGACTTCATTTGGATTTTGGACTCTGGAGGTGAAGAAACAGCGTTAAAGTTTCTGTAGTAAATATTAAACATTTTATTTTTGCATTCAAATATTGTCTCAAAATATTTAACTCAGTATAATTTTACTCAGACAGAGCTGTTAATTTTGTTAACTGTGTCAGGAATGTTTTGCTGATGTGTTTTGAATTTAAAAATAATTGTGACTTAAGCTTTACAGTTTAGTGAATATTAAAAATTAATTTTGGCTATGATACTTTCAGTTTTTGGTCTGCAGTGGCTAAAAAGACTAGTATTCATAAATACTAATGTGAGCTGTCCGTTTCTCATAGGGTTTACACCTGTGATTGCTAATTAGCTAACGAGGTACCCAACAAAATGATTGAAAGTCCTCTGGTTATTACACTTTTTTTTTTGGTTAAATGGAAGCCTCTGAGAATCACATGCACGTTTTTGAATTACTGAAAAAATAAAAAAAATAAAAAAGATTGAGATATGGCAGTCTGATGAGAGTGACTTTTGCCTTTTTGTCTCAGACATTCCATTATAGAAGTGCATAATTAAGGGTGCGTCTTCATATGTAGTCCATATCATAGGCTGGAGCCTAACCCAGCTATCATAAGGCAAGAGGGGCACACCCTGGACAGGTCCTTTCTAGTTTTTTAAATTAGTAATCAGAATAATATAAAACTTTGGCTCTGGGGGGTTTTTTTTGGCATGGCAAATCATCTGAGCTCATCAAAATTTATGAAAAATATAGAGATTGTAGTAAAATTTAGGTTTCCATGAAAACCAATGTTGGGTAACACCTGCATACAAGGACACCCAAATTGAATTTACATTTGTAAATGTCTGTATACTCAGATATTGATGCAATTATTTTTGGAAGCATCACACTCATAAATATATTCAGTGATGGTGATTAAGTTAAATTTTAGTTACATTTTAATCAGAATTGTCTTGTGATCCACTAGAGTGATCATTATGGATCCACATTTAAACTGTCACAAAGTAGTAGGCAAACTCCTGCAGCACCATCTCACCCTGCTACATCAGAAAAAATGTTATTTATGCAAAGGTGCATCATCAGTCTAATATAATTTATATTGGTCTGATAGGAGAATTTTGTGACACATGCATGTACTTTTTGATGTTGTTGCTTCCTCCTCCTGACAGCAATCAACATACAGGAAAGACCACTAGATGGAGCTATTGTAAGCCAGGAAAGTAGGGCAGTTAGGATCTGTTGATTTCATTTTAACCAGCTTGTGTGGCTTGTCAGGATGCAGAAATAGAACAGATAAACACATATAGCAGACGTGCAAAAAATAGATGACTAGTGGTTGACCTAATACTTTGTTCTTATTGTGTTGCTCTACTTTTGATCACATTATCCTTTTGAAATCAACAGCAGTAACTCAAAAAGCTTGCATCCTGTTTGCCGCTGTCCTCAATGCAAAGGGCCATATACAATCAAAACACTTTCCACATTTAGATTGCAGTAATTTTTTTCCATATTTACTATAAATTTGCTCTTGGGACTAAACCAAATTCAGTGGTCCTGCCTAGCAGGAACGGCACGTTGGATGTTTACACTAAAACAAAATATAACTGTCCTCTCTCTTTCCACCACATGTCCCTCCCTTGCTGAATGATTGTTGTTCCACTGAGCCTGCCAGTGGCTATACAGTGCACAGTGTCATCAACCAATGGTGGAATCCCTTGGTGGCGTGTCTGGACTGAATCCCTTGTGAGGTTGCACCACGTTGCCACTGCTACAGCAAACATTGCACCATGCCACAAAGTCTTGCACATGTGTGGGATTTTGCTGTGCTAGCGAATAAGAATTAAGGCAATAATAATACCTACATCACCTGCCTCCATAGCTGCACTTTAATGTATTGTTCATGTTGATTAATCAATATGCAATCAGGTCCGTAGGTGTTTGAACAACATATTTTTGTACTTTGAATCCCATTTTCAGAGGCTTAAAAGTAACCAAACAATTTTAAATATAAAAACTGCTGAAAATCCTTTGCAGTCAATGACTGCCTGAAGTCTAAGACCCACAGACATCACAGCAGTTGCCTTCAGTTGCTGCTTGTTTGTGTGTTTCTCTGCCTTTGGTTTGTCTTCAGTAACTGAAAAGCATGCTCTCCTAGATTGAGATGAGGTGACTGACTTAGCCCTTGAAGGATATCCAGTTTCTCTAGCTTGGGTTGCTTTTGCAGTGTGCTTTGGCCATTATCCATTTGCACTGTGAAGCCCCACCTTGTAAGTTTTTCAGCATTTGGCTGAATCTGTGCAGACAGTATAGCCCTGTACACTTCAGAATTCATCCTGCTACTTCTGTCAGCAGTCACATCATCAATAAACATCGCTTAACTGGTTTCACTGAACAGCCATATAGGACAATGCCACAAGGCTGCCTCCACCATGTTTGACAGATAATGTGGTATACTTCAGGTCATGAGCTGTTTCTCCTCCATGCCTTTTTCTTCCCATCATTCTCAAACAAGTTAACCTTGGTTTCATCTGTCCAAAAAAATATTTATTTTTTTTTCATAGCTGTGCGGGGTATTTTAGACGCTTTCTGGCCAAGTCTAAGCTGGCCTTCTTGTTTTTGAGTTTAACTAGTGGTTTTACATCTTGCTGTAAAACCACTTCCTGTCAAACTTTCCTTTCATGAAGCCATCTCTTGATTGCAGACTTTGACAATGGCACAACTACTTCAAAAGTTTTCTCGAGTTGGTTAGATGTTAAGTGGTCTTTCTTAACCAAAGGAAAGAATTCTACGATCACCCACTCTAGTTGCCTTCTGTGGCCTTTCAGGCCTTTTGGTATTGCTGCAGCTGGCTGGTGCATTCCTTCTTGTAAAGAATGTACCAGATTGCTGATTTGACCACTCCAAATGTTTTTGTAATCCAATAGGTTTATCGTAGTTTTTCAGCCTGATGATGGCCTCCTTTAATGGCACCAACATCTCTTGGGAACTCATATTTTAAGTTCAAGTGAACAGCTAACAAATACAAGGTCAACACTTGTAATAATCTCCAGACCTTCAATCGGCTTAAACTTGCCATGAAATAACAAGGTAATAGGCCATGAAACTGCTCGTCAGTCAACCATCCAATTACTTATAAGCCATTTAAATAAAAGGACCATTTATAATATTTTTTTTTTTTGTTAAACCTGAATTAAAGTCTGGACTTCTATTACATCTTGCCCAATTTAAAACCCTCTGTGGAAGCATAATTACAACCCCCCCCCCCCCCAAAAAAACAACCTATGGATCTAACTGCTTCCATAGCAGTTACAAAGATGATCCATGCAGTCTATTTTGGCAAGTGAATTTAACTTAATTTTTATTAAAATATTGAATAAACAACTTTCTCACCAAGTTCACAATAAAACTTAACTGCCTGAAAGTGACATGGTAACCAAACACAAATTAGTTTCCAAAAATTTTAAATATTTAAGACAACTGCCTAATGTCCAGCTCATGATAATCTAACAATTTAAGAACTGATAGAAGGACGTGTGGATATCTGTTTACTCAGAGGTATGAAACCTTTGTGCAGACTGCTGAAACCATCGTTTTTCCTTTGAAAATGTGCATGTATCCAACATCACTTACACTAGCTGTCTGACAGGCTATAAGTCATCCAAAAGGACCCCCCCCCAAATAAAAGACAATTAAAAGAAGTCAAAAACAACAAAAAACAAAGACAAAAAGAATCCCCCACATCTACTCCATTATCATTTAAGACAATGCAAAATCAACTACTACTGTGCAACTAAATGGACTACATCCAACCGCTTTGTGATAACAGGAGGTGCTGAAGTTGTGCAGGATCTTAATCCAGGCTTCATTTCCTCTTAAGGCAGGTAAGCTTAAAAAGTTCTTTTCATCAGAGAACAGGACATTCTGATAGAAGGACAGGCTTCATATCACGGAGCCCAAAAAGAGAGACATCTGTCTTGAGCTTTCTTCAAGGTCCATTCATGGTTGTCTTAGGTAGGTGTGCGTGCATTTATTTACAAGTTATACCAAACACAATGCCAGCATGAAGCACCGGCATACATTTAAAATATATATGATGACAACTACGGCATCACCTTGATGTATCGTATGCCTGCCTCTTCATGTGTACATCAAAATGTAATCCAACATTAATCAATCCCTTCAACAGTTACAGATGCACTTCCCTCCCTCCTTTATCTTACATAATTTATTGATTAACATGTATGTATGGTTTGTATAATTGGATGTGTGTCTGTCAATCTATGTTAGCATCTTTATGGAGAGAATTTGGGAATACTGAATGTTTGAGAAGGAGGTGGCGGCTAAGCGTAAGCAGAGGAGGAGGGGTAGTGCTGTCTGAGCCACTAAAAAACAGGCACTCTGGTCAGAGTACAGGCATTAATATCCTCAGTGTGAGTGGCTCTGTGCAGGGACGGTTCTGAGGCACTGCGGTTTATCTTAGGGAGGGCATGCTGGAGAAGCTCAATGGAGGACAAGATCTGAAGAAGAAGAAGAGGAGGAGAAAAATAAAGATCATGAGTTAAACAAAATACTTACAATTTAGCTTGACGGTCTATAATTGCCATGAAAGTAGTTCACCTGTGGAAACAGTGGCCTCTCGTCCTTGGACTTTTTGATGCAGTCAGCCACCAACCTTTTCATGGCTTTGGGGCAGTTCTTGTAGAGCTTACTGAGGTCTGGAGATAAATAGCCTCTTCCCACCATGTAGATAATCTAATAGAAGGAGTCACAAAGAGCAGATGATTGAGTAGAACAGCAATCATATTTTAAAGTATTTTAGAATTGAACAGTTGATTAAAGCCAGTACATTTATAGGGGACATCTGATCAGTCCATCTCTGAGATATATAAATATGGCCAGTGAGTCTAAACACTGGAGCTACTGTGAAGATATGAGTGCACGATGCTACAGAGATAAAGGATGACACGTACTCTATGCGCCTGCCAGATCAGCAGGTTTCAAAGTCATTCTACAGTATCAAGGAGAACAGAATACAAAAGTGGATCATAACACTTACTGGCACATACTGTGCAGAACATTAATTGAATTTGAATACAGTAAAGTAAATTGAGTAAGAAGCCAGAATTGACCCAGGCCAGGTCTCATGGACTATGAGAGGACAAAAAACAAACCAAACAAAAAAAAAAAACTAAACATACACATATGTACACTCATGCGCCACTTTTCTCACACACATACAGGGTTGTGTTACGGGATCTAAAATTAGGCCAGTGGCTCCATGGCGCCCGCCTCTGTTCCACAGTGGGCCTTGGGCCAGATCCACAACCCCCTTCAGACAGTGACACAGTGTCTTTCCACCACCTTCCAGGCTAGGTTTGCAGAGAGCTACAGCTTAGACATGTGTCTGATTGTGGGCATACAGTACTTAAACCCTCAGGTTAACCCTTGTGTAACAAAAAATTGCCAGTGAAGTGGAAAACAAAAACAGAAGGGACTTAAGTCTTAATGTCATCCAACATGCAGGGATATGCGGTTAAACCATTATTATGTGGTGTACAGTTTAATATATTTAAGTGTCTTTACCTGATCTCTATTTCCTATCTGGGAGTATGGGAGCTCTCCTGTCATGAGCTCAAAGAGAACAATTCCATAGGAATAGACATCAGACTGGAAGCTGTAGGGATTGTTATCCTCCATCCGCATAACTTCGGGAGCCTGTAAATATACAACAAAAAATAGACAAGTCAGGCTGGAGACCTCTGCAACCCAATGGTCGGGGAAAAAAAAAAAAAAAAGAAAGAAAAAAGGATGAATAGTAAGTGGAGTATCTGTAAATGCTGTCTAATGAAAACTCATCAATTGTCTCAACATAGCCTACTTGTTGGTATAGTGCAATTAACCTCTTAACATACACTTACATTTTTAAGCAGCTTTAACACATTTAAAATAATCTGATTCCTCAGTGACTGACAGTACCAGCTTATTCCAGCTTTTCATAAAATCTATGAGGATTACACTGAGAAAAACCGAACGAGGTTTGAATCAGCAGTATGGCAAGCTGCTATCAGGCAGTGTGTTACTAACCATCCAAAGAATGGATCCAGAAGGTTGCTCCACCTGATGTGAACCGCTCCACCTTGCTTTCACCGTAGCAAGACCAAAGTCCCCAATTTTTACCGTTAGCCCTTCATGCAAGAAGATATCTGCACTACTGTCAAGGAACCTCAACTACAACACACCTGAGGAAAGATGCATCCTGTACACTAGGAGGATTACAGGGGGCATGAAGTGGTTTTATTTTCATTAACACAAAAACCAGTGGAAAGGATACTGTTTGATTTCATGTCTCGGTGAATGATGTTCTTTGCATGAAGATAGCTAAAAAAAAAAAAAAATAGGAGAAAATTATTATAGCTTTGCCATTTTTATTTGGTTTTAAGAGAGAAGCAACATTCAGTACAACTTACTCCATGCCCTGAGCAGTCTGCCTGGCAATATCTATGAGCTGGATCATCTTAAAATTTGTCTCCAGGACATGAATGTGTTTGTAGAGGCTGCTACCCTCACACCACTGTGTCACAATGGCCAGGTTGTCCTTAGTCATGTAGCCCATGAACAACAGGATGTTAACATGTCGTGTTTTCCTGTGACCAGATGCAGAGGGGAAGAGGAAATCACCATATCAAAAGATAAGACAAAAGTTAGAAATGAAGATGGTTCAACAAGAATCCAACAGTGTATAATGTTAAAACACCTGAAAACCTTTGCTGCTAAGACAAAAGTTTTATACAGTTTCTTACCTGAGGACTGCCACTTCATTTCTGAATGCCTGGAACTGCTCTGGTGTAGGGTCTGTCACCTTTAAAATCTTAACTGCTACATCACCTACAACAAAAATACTCAATGTTAAGTGTGGCATGAAGATGCAGAAGTGTTACACCTGACAGTGTGTGGCATCTGCAGTGCATTCCTACCATGCCATTTTCCTTTGAACACAGTTCCAAAGGAGCCAGAACCAATGTGGGAGTGCAGATAAACCTCACTGGCCTCGATCTCCCAGTAGTAACTGGAGTCCCGCTTATCGCGAGGCCTCTGAATAAACAGAAATCAACACGATGCAACTGATGTCACACAAACTGGACATATGCTTTTATTATAAAAGGCATTATTCTGAAAGAGAGACTGCACCAATGTGTCTGATGTTATTTACTATACTTCTAATGTACAAGACAAAAACACAGAACTTACAATTTTATTTTTCTCCTGAGTGTTGAAGGATGGGGCCCTCTCTCGCTGGGCAGGTGCAGGGGTTTTGGACTGGGACTGGGTCCAGCCTGTAGGACTCTGGTTGGGTGAACTCCCCGCTTCAGGAATATAAAGCAAAAGAGAATATAGGAATTAAGGATACAAGACTTAACCTGTGTCCATATCATTCACTATGTGCTATATAGACATACCATCTAATCAAGGTCATTCTTAAGAGCAGTCTAGATTTTCTGTGTCAAATGCGATGGCAGTTGTGGCTCAGTGAACATATCAACTAAAACACTAGAGGGAGCAGGGGACGGCCAGATACTGAATCAGTCAAAATCAGCTCTGAACTATTTATTTTGCACAATCAAAAAAGGAAATTGAGGTGAGGAAGAAGGACCAAAAGTATATGACAGGAAGCTAATGAAATGCATAGTAGGCCACCTACCTGAGTCATGATCACGCATTGCATCCTAAAGAGACAAAAGACCACAGGCAAAGTTTTTGTTAGTTTGTGCAAACACCAAACCTCATGCTGTGCTGTCACTCAAGGCTCGACTGGAGCTCTAAGATGTGAATGCAGATAGCCTTTTTGCAAGGCATGCCATTGAGACTGCACACAGACACTGCTTTCTAACCTTTTCTGGACTCTCAGGTGAGGCCTCAACAAAAGACTGGGAGAAGTGCACAATACCTACTTTCCTCTTCAGCCAGAATCTATGGCACCAGGAGCTGGGGGAGGTATTCAGGCAGTCTAGCTACTCCCCAGAAGGGTACAATACAACAGGCCAGTGAGAAGACAGGAAGGAAAGGGACAGAGCAAAGGAAAGTGAGGAAAGAACAAAGACAAAATGGATTTCCAGGTTTCACCTGGACAGAAATTGGGGAAACACTCTACAAAGCATTTGAAACTTGTGAGCTGATTATGCAAGAACAGCAGCTGTGATAAAGCAGAAGCTAGAACTAACCGGTGGGAAGTCAATTGTCACAGATAATTTTTTTTAAAAATTGCTAAAATATGATGCTATTGGGCAGAAAAATGGACTGAGCTCTTGCAAGTGGCTTAGTTAACAGACAGGTATCTAACGAGTAGAAAAAAGCAACATGAAAATAGTTGGAATGCCTGAGATGCACATAGGAGGGCAAGAACACTTGCAGGCACAGGATATTTTAGGAGTGGCTGCCTGAACCTACAGGAGTACCCAAGGGGCCCATATGGTGTGCAGTTACCTCAATCATACTGCTGTCCACAGGCAGAGTAGTGCTAACCATGTGGACATTCGGTGTAGAAGTGGAGCGCTGCCTCTGGGAGAGACCACCACCAGTGGGTGGTGTGTAGTTGAAGGCATGAGGGGTAGAATACCGGTAGGCCGAGCTGTGAGGGAGGACAAGATTTAAATATTAAGAATGAGCCAGTTTTAGTGTCGCTGCTTCAGATGTGCAAACCACTAACACTTAACAGAAACACAAACTGAATTCTGTAACTTCTTTAAAATTTGGGCCAGCTTGGGTGTGGCTGTAGTTAGTGCAGGGCTTTCTGGTTTCATTTCTGTCAGTTTATGCCCCTCCCTTTCCCAATTCCCGACTCCAATTTTTTTGGGGGGGTGTTATGCCATCAACAGATGCCTAACACACAAATTCATATACAATATACTATACTGTAACCAGGACAACAAAAACACAGGGGAGTTAAAAAAAAACAACAAAAAAAAACACACACATTACAGGGAAGTAGTTGTTGGCCAATTTCATTGTGGCCATCTCCTCATACCATTTTTGGCAAACTTGAAATTGCAGAGGTATTTTGTCCTTGATGTTTGCCAAGATCAGCGTTGGCTCAGTTGAAAAGAACAAAGCTCACAAACATCCAAAGAACATAAAGCTCGTCTGACTTGAGATGTTCATTTACAGGCAAGAAAACTGAAAATTTGAACACAACTTGCACGTAATATGCATAAATGAATCTTTCTGTTTTGAATTTATTCAAGGGTCTTACTAGACTAGCTATAATGTACTACAGTACAGTATATTAAAACTGGGACAGCAGGACCCCCAGCTGAAGGATGTACATAAACCGAGATCATATTATATCGCACGCACAAACATGGAGAGAACTCTTGGAGCACAATCCCCTTTTTGGCAATATCTAGCCATGTTTCAAAAGAGTATTGGAGTGAATGCGCCACACGGAACAACTTGATACTTTGTAAGTGCTAATTTGGCAGCTCGGAGTGCTTTTTAGCCATTTTAAGAGCTACTGAAACAACAGATTCTTTTTACACCGCGCTACTTCAGCCCTTGGACTGGTAAGCCCTCATAAAGCCAAGGACGTCATTCAAAAACAGGATTTAATGTAATTAAGATTACGGTTCTGGTACAAATAAGAACATCACTACAATTGTGATTATTTACAGTACAGGAATCCAGTAGCAACCCCCTTCCAATCACACACACAAGCACCACAAAAAAAAAAACATAATAAATTTTCTTTCTGTATTTGTCATCCAATTGCAAGCAGCATCCTGCATTATTAGCTCTCCCTATGATGTACAACCATGATCCATGGACAAACACAAGACAAAAACATCACTTTCAAACAGCACATATGCATCAATGATCAGCATCTTTACACCTTCAACCTAAAGCTTCCCCTGTGGGTTTTGTTTTCTTCTGCTAGTGCTATAAAGCCGTTTACATGAGTGAATGCCTGCTTTTGTTTATACCACTCATGTGCACTTTGACACAAATGCACGCTGGTGACATGATAAACATGCCTGCCAGTGGACACTATCCAATGCTTTCTTTTAATTTTTTTGCCAGTGTTTTTTAAGGATGTAAAACACATTCAAACACTTCTTAAAGCCCTTTTAGAAAAAGAAGCGGTTTCAGTAGTTTTTACAAAAGAGCCGTTACATCAAGAGTATGTGGCTGTGGTAGTTTGAATTTTATCTATGCATGTAAATGAAGTATTTGAAAATAACACGAGAATCACACATTATACATTGACTGAAGACAGAGACTCACCTTGGAAACCGTGTTAAAGACTCTCTCATACGCCGAGATGAAGGCGGTGGCACGGACGGGGCATTGCACTCACCAGGCGTTTGACACAATCTGACAGAAACAAAGTGTTACTAACTAGTTCCTAAGAATACATGAGTGTTTAATCGAGTAAAAGCTGACAGCTACACAGTACGGTGGTTGTGAGGGGAAATAGCTCATCTATTCAGTTACATTGATACAGATCTTGAAAAGATTACCCGCAGCCTGCATGCAAAATACAAGTACCTGAGCAGAAATATGCAAAGCTGGGAATATGAGCATAGACCTACATGCAAGAACTGCAGCATCCTGATCCTGGCAGGACATGAAATCCAACCTTATATTTGATCATGATTCTATGCACAGAGCGTGTATAGGATGACAAGTATGTCTTTCAGTTATACTTCTAGAAATAATTATTAATGATACAGCATTCAGAAATACTGCAGTAAAACCTACTGACATTTATTTAATGAATGTTTTTAAACACTCTTATATACTTACAGGAGTTGTCTGATATTGATCCAGTCCACACACATCGTGGGCACTTTGGTGCTGCAATGCTCATGGAATTTGTAGCCACATGTTTGGCAACGGAAACCATTCAAAAGAAACTTCTGGCAAATATCACAGAATGCTAGTTTCAGATATGTTTTCCGAACCTGAAAAGGGACAGAGAAATATTAGTTTGTTTCTTTAGCGGTGACGCTCTCTTGAGAGTTGAGGATGCTGCAGAGGCTTTTGGGTACTCACAAAATTATGTGTCGTCAAGGGGACATGATCTAAAACCTCCACCTGAAGCTCCTCCCCAATCAGTGACGTGGAATCAGTATTCCAATCCATCCGCAATTTTCTACTGAGGAAAAAAACAAACAGAAAATGTAATGCAATACCTGCAAAGCAGCTACAATAAGCTCTGATTTCATTATCCCTGCTTTAAAATCCACAGCCGTTCTGAGCTCACCTCCCCTGTCCTGGATGCAGCCTGAAGACCGCGCAGCACTGAGGCTGCAGGCCCCGCACCCTCAGTGCTTTAATCAAGCAGTGGTAGAGAGTGATACCTGGTCGCCCATTTACCTGAGACAATAAAAAAAAAAAAAAAATTCTATTAATTTTTCTGGTAAGATGTGTGGCCACAAGTATTTTTGTACCAGCACAGCAATTCTGCATGTTTGTTTGAAGTCTGAAAAGAAAAAGAAAAAAAATTAAGGTAGTAAAATTTTCTGAAGCACCAATATGACATGATTCACCTTTAGTGGAAATCAACTCACCACAGTGCGTTGCTGGTTTGGGAGGTAGACACGGATAGTGCTGCTAGCCTTGGAGTCGGGCATCTTGCTGTCATCTGAAGAGCGACGCTGGCAGGGATGGACTATGGTCGGAGAAAGGCAGGGGCCCTCAAACGGAGGGTCGTTCATTCCGAAACCGTTGCTCAGGCTCTTCCACACTCCCTGAAGGTGCGCCATTAATAAAGCCAAGTGCTCACGACAGTCTGAAATAAAAAAATAACAATTTTTTTTAAATTAAATTTAAAAAGATTTGTTATTGATCTTTGTAAGGGGACCATTAAAAGGTGCTTTTTAATACTAAGAAAACATGTATAGCTAGCTTGAGTGCATGCCAGTTACAACTGAAATAAAAAGTGACTGTTTCCACAGCATGAAAAAGTACCACAACAAAGAGAACTGGTTAATGCCACCAACTTTTTTTTTTTTTTTTTTGCTGTAATTGCTTAATATAACCTCACCAAGTACAGATTTTTTAGATTATGGCAAGATTAGGTACAATGCTGATATGCATGGTATCAAAGCAGAATGCCTAAAAGTGTGACAGGAAATGTAAAATGCATGTATTATCCATTTTGTGGTTCTTTGAGGTACTGAAAACCACATTTTGGTTTAGAAAGAATGGTATCGCTTAGTTCTATCTTCCTTTCAATTTTTTGTGAAGAAATACTGATTAAAACTCAACTAAAACCAGGAAATTCTCTAGCATCCACAGGGGTCAGTCATGCTACTTATGGAATCTTTTGTCGAGGTTCACAATATTTATAAACAGGATTGATTTAAATAAATAAATGTATCATTAATAAGTCTAATTTTTTTGGTCAACTTAAAAAAAAAAGTACTTTTTTCGTGTCAGCTAAAACTTAAATTTAGTCCTTATAACTTAAGGTGTGTGTACCCATCACAAACAAATAGCTTACTGCCCCTCTTCTGCTTTTGTTTTCAATACAAACGGCCGGACTTCACACAGATCATCACATGTAGCAGGTATACTTTCACCCTAATTATCTGTGGTCTCACACCTAAACAAAGCCCTGTTAGCATCGAAGCGATGATTTTGCCGTAGTTACTGTTAGTTATCATAGCAGGTACACTGGTTTTTCAGCAGCACAGAAAAGCAGGAACTTGCAGAACTGTGGTTCGTCCACATTCCCCACCATGCTGCTGAATCCGTGTCCAAAACAAGTGCTGTCACCCATCCAGAAAGGAGCCTCAAGAGAAAGTATGTTTGTTAAGCCTAGAATAATTAGACTTTACTTAAATCAGATTAGATCTGTTCCTCACATCAGTGGTGCATCCAGATAAGATCCTGTGACAAGTCTTCAAAGTCGTAAATGTAGGTGAGAGCAATGATAGGTTACCATTGTTTGTGGGTGTTAGGTAGAGGGGATCACTTAAGTTTGGGGGTTTTAAGCTTGTCGGTCAGCTCCAATTACATAAAACGTATTGCTAAAAAGACAAGAAGGAACGGCTACAACCGAAGTTGCTCGAGTGCTTTGTTCAGCTATAGCAGCTATTAGAAGTTACGTGTTTTATCAGGCCTGGTAGATCCAGTTATAACTATGAAATTGCCTGAAGGCCGTCAGACGCGGATTATCGCGTTAAACTTCACTGCACGGCTCCGTTCGCCCTCCATTCAATTTCACTTGTTCAAACGAGGCATTTCTTTGGTAACGCGAGTCGCGGTGAAGCGGTTTTAACTACAGTTAGCACTTCAAACATGAGTCAAAAGAGCAGCAATGCTAGGGGCCAGTAGCCAGTATATGCTCACCAAGAGAAGTTAAAAAAGTTGTGCTCCGCCATAACTTCAGGAAAAAGTGGCGTCGGTGACATCATCATATTTGCAACGCATTCAAAGAAAAAAGGAATAAGTCCAAGTCGGTAAAGATCCAAAGCGTGTATCAAATAACCCTGTATCCGGTAAATGTTGCATTAGTGTAAGACGGTCAGGTCATAGGCGGGTCTCTTTTTCGAACCACCCAAAATAAGAGAAGAAAACTTTTTTTTTTTTTTTTTTTTAAATCTCCAAGTCGTGGTAAATGCGAAAAAATCCGTCGGACCCAAAGTGACACGACGAGGGATATTCTTCAAAACCAGCGAAGTACTTTCAAATTAAAACCTCCCCCTCCAAAAGTAGGTCCGCAGTGCTTCGCTTTTCAACTCAATATTTACGTTGTTCGGGAGAAGGTGAAGCGGTTTAAGTTCGTGTCCCTTCGTCCGGCTGACGCCACTGATTGAAACAGGACCTTGCAGTCATAACAAGAGTTGCAAGCATCACTCACACTGCGCAACTACAGCACAAACTAAGCCCTCCCACTTCGCTAGTATTGTTTTTGATCATTAAAAAAGTGTACGTAATTACACGGGAATTAATGAGTTCTTAATATAATTACATATAAGATTCTTTGTAGCCATAATGTGCAGCTTACACCACATTTGATACTATAGTCCAACGAGTTCATACCTGCAAAAGTATTTTTTCCTCAAATAGTACTGCGCGTGAAAAATTTATATTATTTTAAATTAATTTTTTTAAAGAAGTTGCAAGAGTATCTTTTGAAAAGCAAACGATTAGGCTCACTACCGGTTTGGCGTGAAGGAGTAATCCTCTCCAAGGGCACCATCATCTGGAGACTTTGGGGCAGTGCAATGTTGTAGCCCTAGAAATTATTTTACAGCCTTTTCAGCTCTTAATGTTACATTTATTTATGTGGCGAAAAGGACAATAAAGTTCTATGGTATGGCATGCAGGCTGCAGACTTTAAAAAAAGTCACTTATAATTTGTTTGACAGAAATGCATCGTTGTTTCATTTCTACTAGATTTTAATGTTTTTCAGACATCACAGCTGCTTCTATCAACTGAAACCACCACTTCATCTTACCCAGAGTAATACAGTATCACAGTATCACACTCACCATGTGTTCATCATTTCTCTAATATCCAGGTCTGGGTCCCCTGAGGTTCCCTAATCACAGATGTTTCATAAGGTCTTTTCAGCGAGCTGTAGTTGAGAATAAATAATAATAATCTGAGAATTAGGCACCATGTCCCAGACATTGGTGCCTAGATGGGTTTAGCATAAACACATTGTTTTCATTTTAGCCATATATCAAAACCACAATCCTACCATCCATAATCCAGTTTAACAGGGAACTCTGCTTTTAGTCCGCTAAGTCTAACTTTCAGAGAAGGTCTTCCTTAGTGAAAATGCCATTCTCTGACAGATATTTAACCGAACAAGTAACAGAAACACCAAATACTGTTTCAGTGAAGATGAGGGCAGGGCTTTGTCATTGTGGACCATTTTAAGGTACCCCACTCCACATACAACAGCAGCACTGCTAATCAGTGAGTGCAGGGTATTACAAATCTCTTAATCTGTGCAGACATATGCATTACAAGTGGTTATATTTTGCCAGATATTCATTAAAGATTGTGAGCTGCAAAATGAAGACTACAGAAGAGAGAAATTGCAATCCTGAAGGCAGACAACCAAAGCCACCTTAAGACTGAGATGAATGCATTTCCCACTTATTGATTTGGCACAGCACTCAAACCAGTTAGCTGAGATGCTTGCAGCTCCCATAGATTGTCTCTCTATCAGTTTTCTTATATTCAAAATGTGATGCAATTAGGACTTTTTAAACAGCTGGTGTTGTACAATAATACAAATTTTTAAAAAAAATCAGCAGCTTGAAACACATACCCTTGTATTTTTGGTCAGGCTTACTGACAATAGCCTTCATGTACCAGATCCTTAGAACTTTTCAGAAATATGTTTTAATTTTA
This sequence comes from Pterophyllum scalare, assembly GCA_024447675.2. NCBI lineage: Eukaryota > Metazoa > Chordata > Actinopteri > Cichliformes > Cichlidae > Pterophyllum > Pterophyllum scalare. The sequence continues at coordinate 81,142 of JAMQGT020014688.1, read as the reverse complement.
ATTTCTTTATCTCTTAACTCACAAAGAAGACAAATATTCTGTAAACTGTAAATTTAGCTGTGCTTAAAAAGAGGACAAATATTAGTGTAACCCCTTTTTAATATGTTCATTATTCACCAGATTATTCTCTTAATTGACCTAATAACTCAAAACAATTTGGGATAATTCCAATGCTGCTTGATTGCTCTGAGCCAGAGACTCTGACAACAATACTTTAGTCTTTGAATGCCCATTTACTTCAAATGTATTTAAACATATATTTTCAACTGCTTGGATCAAAAAGTTAAATGTCTAAACAGTTTATTGCATTAATTAACGAAGCTGCTTCTGAAATCTCTCAGCTAATGCCAGTTTAATTCAATATAACTGCTCATGTATTGGTTAATTTGGCTGATAGGGGCATGCACTGTACAGCCAACATTTGTTGAATATATTGAGAGAGCAAAAGTTGTACTGATTATGACTTTTCACACATGTAGACCCTATGTGGACTATGCAGACCAACCCCTTTTTAGTATAAGGATACTCTTTAACTTGCTCAGAGACCTATACCTTAATGTGCAGAATTACTTCAATAAACTGAAGCAAACTGATAAATAAAAACTGTCCCATGAAAACTGTTAAAGTTTCTAGATTAAATGTGCAGAATTGTTAGTATTTGAAATGGCATGCCTATTGTATCCATGCTGTGGCTCTAGCATGTGGTTAACTTTGGAAGAACAACCTATGAATTGTTCCGAAAAGCAGTGTTGTATTGTAGTTGCATTAGTATTGCTAGAAGTGTAGTGTACGTAATGCGAAGTCTAAAACATTCTCTAGTATTTGTTTTAAGAAGTTTTTAAACGTTGAAAATGAACTGGGCATAAAATAAGGTCAGTCGATTAAGGGAAAAGGGACCGTTCTAAAGTCACGATTGGCTGATTCATAGAGGCGGTGTCCAGAACCTCTTGTGTGTGATTGGCTGCTTGAAGAGTAGTTGGCCAATGACTGTGCGAGTTTTTAATGGATACGGTGAATGACAATTCAGGAACTCCTGCTCGCACCGCATGTAGCGCAAAGAAGGAGGCGTAAACAGTGACATAGCTAGGTAGCCATCAAGGTAAGCAATAAAACGACATTAAAAATATTTTAATTAGTTGACGCTGTATATATATTTACTTTGAAACGATGGCATGTTAAAAGTGATCTTAACGGAAACTCGAGCGGCTAATCTGATTTATTTTGTAAAATACGCACTGGTTTAGTTTGGGCTCACTAACGGAGCATCGGGATCTAACTCGGGCCTGCTAACACTAGCTTGTCACAACGACTTTGGTATTTGCGCCCTGCGCGGGAAATTTTGTATTTATGGTAAATTCACTAAAAATGCCCGCGAAAACAATGCATCGTAAACATGTGTCGCCATAAGCGTTGGCGAGACACTTTTCTTACAGGGGAAAGAGGATTGATCGTCGACTGAACCGTGCTCCTTGATCGTGGTCGTGAGGTGGGTTGCTAGCATGTGCTAAGCAGCAGCCCTAGTGTCTCGCGAGCACGCAGAAAAATCAACGTGACTAGGCCCGTGTTAGCGTAGCTACAACCTTTGGCATTTGATTTCTGTTTTGGAAGCACAAAACATTTCGGAAACGTGTAGTCTGGTACATACTATGACTAGACGTACAGTTAACGTTTTTGAAGCGAATCGAGTGGTGTTACTCCTATTTGGAGCTCAAGTTTGTTGAAGGCGTTAAATCAACAAACGATTCGACGTGCTGGCCTCTGAAGCTAGCTTTCTAAGTTGGCATGCTTTCGTGATTATTTATGTAGCAGTCAGCAGCCGATGGCATTAAATTGATTATTTTATCGAGGATTACTTCAACGCGGGTCTCTGCCTCAAATCGAAGACTCTGCGTACTCCATGTGGCCCGTAGATAAATATTAGAGCAAATACTTAAAGGTGTTTAGTGACTTAAGCTGTAAGTTTAAGTGAGACTGACACTTGGATGAACAGTAAAACGATAAAGAAGCAAGTTCTACTCTATGTAAAGTAATTTCAAGCTATCCACCTCATTTTGTTGCCCCACGTCGTCTTTTGGGTGGGTAATACAGGGGAATTGATTACTCATTAACTCATTCTTCCTGACTTGATGTCTTCAGCATTATCAGCAAACAGAAGTTTCACCTATGGCAATCACGGCATGATCCCCCTGAGGAAGTCGTGTAAGTTAGCTTAGTAGTTAGGTGTAGTCTGATGGCCAGTTACATAGACTGCAACTAAGAAAAGAGAACCCCCCCCGTTTGATTTTAGATCCCCCTGGTAGTCTTTATATTAGAGTGACTCCTGCAGTACTCATGTTACAGTTGTGTGGTAAAGTTGTTTGACTTTGACATAAGCAAGTGTGTTAGAATAACTGTAATTGTGGGGGGAGAGTGATTATTAAACAAGAGAAAATTTAAGTTTGTCTATTTTGACCACCCTGCAGAATCATGATTTTCATCATGTTCATGGTGATGTGATTCACGATGAAAGGTACTCCTGACAACTCGTTTTCTTTCGCAGTAAATGGCTTCACAAGTTAAAATGCAAGATTTATTGATCATCAAAATTTTGGCCTAATTATGACACAGTGCACTCTGCAGATTAAGATGGATTTAGATCAATATGATGGTACTGCTTTTATGCTTTAACATCATTCTTAACTGCTCTAATCCTGAACCCTAATCTAGAAAATGTAACACACAAGGGACATTGGTTGCATACAGCTGGAAAAAGTTGTGGAAGTAAATCAAATATGGAATCAAAGTGCAGTTCTGTCATTCAGTGTCCATACATGTACCTCACAGAGGTTAGCCTTTTAGATGGCCAAAGCTGAATTAAATAGTCAAATCAGAACCTTGTGGGAAATGGAGCATGTCAAGGTGATGTCCACATTCTTCATTGGGGTAGGGGGTGGGGTCTTTTTTGTGTGAAAGCTGTGTAACATGGACAGCTGGAAAACAGCTGAAAGTCAGCATTATGTAAGCTCGTAAGGAACAATGGGTCCATGAAACAATTTGTTTACTGATTTGTGCTTTTTTTTTTCCTTTCTTTTTTAAGGTAATGGAGATGAGCAGCAACAGTGAGTGCTTTGGATGTGGCCGCTCTGGACATTGGGTCAAGCACTGCCCTAATGCCAGTGGTTCACGTGGCCGTGGCAGGGGACGAGGACGAGGCAAGGGTACTATACTGTTCTCGCCACACCCAGTATAATATAATTATTACAGAATGGTTAGGTGTTGCACATTTTTGAGATTTGTTTTTTTTACCCCATTCACTTTAGCTTAACTTGCAGCTGTATTTTTGTGGTTTGATGTTTAGTTCTGATGTAAAAACTGACATTAACTGTAGAAGTCATGGGTAAAAATATGAGAAATTCAAAACTTCTAGTCTTCTTTTAGTCTTTGCTTATCTATCTGTGTCATTACAGAGCTGTTCTGTTATCGGTGTGGAGACCAAGGGCACATGGCCAGGGACTGTGACCAAACTGAGGATGGTGTGAATTGCAATTCTTTTTCTTCAATTTAGTTTTAGTTGGTTGACATGAAATTGTATTTTTGCTGTAATTGCAACATATTTATAATATAAAAAATGCCAAACATTTCTATTTTTTCCCTGTTATCAGCGTGCTACAACTGCCACAGGAGTGGTCACATTTCCCGGGACTGCAAGGAGCTCAAAAAGGAGAGAGAGCAGCTCTGCTACACTTGCGGGAAAGCCGGCCACATGGCCCGTGACTGCGATCACGCCAATGAGCAGAAGTGCTACTCTTGCGGTGGGTTTGGCCACATCCAGAAGCTGTGCGATAAGGTGAAATGTTACAGGTACGTATAGTCCTGTTTGGAGAAACAAGCTCAGTGTTAGTTCTCCTTTTATAATGATACGATGTATTGCCCCTCATTGAAGGCTCTCAACAACTTTCTCTTCCAGGTGTGGTGAGATTGGTCACGTTGCTGTACACTGCAGTAAAGCAAGTGAGACTAACTGCTACAACTGTGGAAAGGCAGGCCACCTGGCAAAAGAGTGCACCATTGAAGCCACCGCATAATCAGTGCCCTCTGTTGCCCCTCCTTTTTTCAGATTGATGGTTGGTTGTATTATTTTCTCTGAATCCTCTTCACTGGCCAAAGGTTGGCTAACAGAGGCTAGTCCCAGGCCAGTGAGCCTCTCGACATGTAATACAAAGAAAGGGGTGAAAAAAATATCTTTCTGCATTCAATACAAAAAATGTTTTAGTTTGGTAGCGGTGTTATGTATAATGCTTTGTTAAAGAACCCCCCTTTCCAAGCCACTGGTGACCAGAGATGAATAAATGGGACTAAATATATGGGAATCTATAGGACCTCTGAGCTTGTGGAAGTGTATCTCAGTAAAATGAGATAGAAGAAGGGAGTAAATGGAAACCAAACTTCCATGTATGGTTATTTTGGTTTGTTTTAGTGGGATATGAGTTGGCCAAGAGAGTATGACATGGAAACAGTTCATAACATGATGCATTTCAGCCCTACAGCAGTTAAGTGGGCGATAACAAACTACATGTTATATTACTAAGATATAAAAATTTTGGAGGTGTTAAAAGAAACATGCTCTTTTATAGAAATCTGTTTACAATTTAAGTATCACTTGGTAGTCCAAGGCAGACGTTTCCTTTTAAAATGGCTTTGGAATTTTTTGTTTTTTTACCTTGGCAAAATTTAACATAAAGAACAGTTGTCAGAACAGCAGAATTAGGAGTTATTTGGGAATGAAAAATGTTTTCACAGAAATCAAAAATGTTATTTTTGTACAATATCACTTAGACTACTGTATAAATACCATTTGCTTGTACTCAGTTTTTAAGTCGGAAGGAAAGTGCAACTGAAGTCCTAGAACATAGAAATGTAATTTTAAACTATCAATAAAGCTGGAGGAGCACGGGGAGAACCTTTTTGGTCTGATTTCTTTGCAGTGCCTGCAGTGCGTACCAAAGCTTGTTTTGTCATGCCTCGTCTTTACAGATGTTTTTGTTCGCAGGTCATCTGTACATCTCGTGCAAGAAGTGGGACGCTGATAACTTTGAGCTGCTGCTCAGCTTACTCATCTGCTCGTATTCCACAAGTCAAAATGAAAGATTATCTGCTAGATAACATACGGATTACTTTAAGATTAAATAACATGCAAAGCTGACTTTTTTTAATCCAGTCATTTTATTGTGCTATTAAAGCTGTCTCCTTTGTTAAGTCTCTGCAGCATCGCATTCAGAAAGTCTAGCTTTGTTAAACCGGAGCAGATATATTGATGGAAAGGCACACACAGTACAGGTTTTTGTTTGTTTGTTCTTGTTTTTCCTCCAATGAGAGAGGATTAAAGTAGTCTCTTATTGCATGGGTCATTTTTCCCTATCACAGTCCTTCCTCGACCTTGCAGCGCATTCCTGGCAGTAGAGCCATACCCCTGCATGTGACATGAGTAACTAAACAGCTGATTTTTGTCTCCTAATTGTGAAGCAATTCGAGTGTTAAATCGGGTTCATCCGGATCCATTTTGAGCGCTGTGGTATACACACTGATGCAACCTGGGAAAAAACTGATCAGTGAGCGCTGCGTTTTTGGTGTTTTTTTTTTGTGTGTGTGTGTTTTTCATTTTTCTCTGCGGCTCCTGTGATCCCTGTAATTCCTGATGCGAACAAGAAATGGAAAGCTCAGCCTCGGTGTCTAAAATGGCAGCGGGAGTTGCAGTACCGATGCAGCAAGAGACCCTCCTACTCCTCATATGTCGTCATTGGGTCTCGACCAGTCAAATTATAGTCGAGAAGATATATGAGAGAAAACAAACCGAAACACTGAGCCAGCCAGGGCGGCCGGTGCGAGCCGGCTCATGCTTCTTAAGGGGCTCAGATCTTTATTTGTCTCCCCTTAAAAAAAAAAAAAAAAAGAAAGGGAAAAACGGTGATAAGTAAAGGAGATGAGGGGACTCCGGCCGTTTTACCGGGGTTTGTACACCCTGAGTAACCGCCAAGCCAGTCGTCATGCTGGGATTGTCGGTTCTTGGTGCAGGCTTTGCGGAACTCAGTCTAATAGCAAGGTACGGTTCGAGCTATCGCTGCGCTTCGGGCTCAGGCAAACAACATTAATACTTATAACAAGGCGGTACTTTCTGTGTTGTTCTCTCAGATTTTTTTTTTTTGTTACAATGTAGCGAATCGACGTGGCGTACGGTGTTGCTTGCAACTTTCTCAGCTGTGGATGCGCTCAGGGATGAAACGACAGGGGCTCTGACATCAGGGGCAGCGGCAGATGTAGCTTGCTGCATTTTCGCCCTCATGAGAAAAACAACTGATACACTGCGTTTTTTCTTTGTTTCAATCAGTCCCAGCTACAGGCGAAAAACACTTTTTACACATATGTTTGGGTAACTGTAAGATTGCTCGTAATATGCTAACAGTCTAACCAAACAGGCCTTTGTACTGCTGTGTCACCACAGCATTTACATATATATATTATAATGTACTGCAGGGTGACAGACTCTCCTCTTTAAGACGTCATTAAAACCCATTATTATTTATCCAAGTATTTAGTGATCCCCAGTTGAACTTCTGCCGTCTGTTATTAATCATTCATTTTCTTTCCCCAGGTGAAAAAGCACTTACAATCAATCTGTGTCTGTCCTTTCCTTCTACAGCCACAGCCGAGGTTTGGGCTGTTGTTTGACATTGATGGTGTGCTTGTCAGAGGGAGGATGCCAATTCCTGCGGCAACAAAAGCATTTGAGAAGTTGGTCGACTCTCAGGGACAATTTGTGGTACCAGTCGTTTTTGTCACAAATGCAGGGAATTGCCTCAGACAAACAAAAGCCGACCAGCTCTCTCATATCCTGGGAGTGCCTGTGAGTTTTAAATCCCTGTACAAGTTTCATGGTGGAAAGGGTGGCTCCCCTGTTCTTTGGTGTGTGTACAATACTGTGCACAGCTTTTGAGTCTTTCCTCATTTCTTTATGTTTTATAGGAAAATGGGAACTGGGTGCATCAGTTTATTGAAACATGCATAAACATACATGGAAATACAGTACATGAGGCAGAACAGTGTGTACAATTCTAATGAGATTTGTATTTGGTAGGACCAACTTTATTCTGAACCCTAAGACTTCTTAATTTCTTTAAGTAGGCTTCAGGAATAGTTCTCCGGGCTTCTTGAGGGACATTCAAAGCTCCTTTTTTGGATGTTTGCTGTCCATTGTTCCATTCTCCATCAAGATGATCCCACAGTGCTTCAGTAATGTTGAGGTCCAGGTGCTGGGGAGGCCAGTCCAGGACTAAAAGTGTGCCGTTTTGGGGAGAGTGTTTGGGATCACTGTCATGTTGCAAACTTGAGCCGTTGCCAATCAGACACTTTCCAGATTGTGGGTCAAAATCTGATGGCATTTTTTTTGCATTCATAATTCAGTCAGTTTTAACAAGATCACCAACACCACTGGCTGAATTCAACCCCAAACCATGGCATAGCCTTCAAAGTGTTTTACAGATGACTGTAGATAGTCCGTGTTGTGCCTGTCTCCTGACCTCTGTACATATAGACTACAATTTGAGCCGAAAATGTCATGTATTGATTTGTCACTCCACAAGACTTGTTATCACTGATCTTCAGTTCAGGTTTTGTGTAATTTGGCATACCTCAGCCTTTTCTCCCCGTTTCCCTTCCTTAAGAATAGCTTCTTGACAGCCACCTTTCCACTGAGACCATTTCTTATGAAGCTTTAGTGAACAATAGATGGATAAACAGAAGGTCAGGTCCTGTGTTAGGTCTTTGCTGAATGTTTTTTCTATTTCTTTAGGACATGACTTTCTGATACTGTTCATCTGCTGTGGATAATTTTTAGGCATGTCACTTCTTTTCTCTTCTGCTTTTCCAGTTTCCACAATGTTTCTTAAGGACACCCTGCACACCATGCCAATTTCTGGCTAACAGCACTTTAGGAATCACCTTGTTGGTGTAAAAATACTATATTATGCCTTTCAACCTGTGTTAGCGTTGATGTTTTTTTATAGATTCAAATACAAGGGATTGAAACAAATCGTTTTGTTTTTTGTTGTTTTTTTTGCAACAGGCTGCTAGTAACAAAGTGCCTAAAGGTAAAGTTGTCTGATATGTGTAGACATAACACTGCTTTATTCCATGAGTTAGGTGCTTTTTTTTTATGCTTTAATGATCCATAGATCTTTTAAAAAGAAAAAAGAGGTTTATTTAACAAAATAAAAAATATTTCATCTGAAAATGGTCAGGTATGAGGACTGGACAGAAAATGAGTGAAAAAGCAGCCAGTGTCCAGAGAAAAACTTTGAAAGACCTACAAAAAGCCTGGAGAACATTTCCTCAAGACCACATTTAAAATAATTACAAGAAAGAAAATTACTTATTGGAAGCAAAATCTAAAGAAATGAGGGGTGGCTGCACAGTACTGTAATTGTTTTAAACTTAACCAGAGATAAAACATACACTACTCATTTTTGGATTGGTCTGGTCTCACCTGACTCCTTTTGCTATTAACTGCACTACACCTGTGCTATTTCCAGATCACACAAGACCAGGTTATCATGTCCCATAGTCCTCTGAGGATGTTTAAGAAGTTCCATGACAAGTGTGTCTTGGTGTCGGGACAAGGACCTGTCCTGGAAATTGCTAAAAAGTATCCTAGATTTTTGCTTTATCATTTCTGCAGATTATGTATTTATATTTTAAACTTGAATATTACTACAGATTTCTCCTTAACCTTCTGTCTTTAGTGTGGGCTTTAAGAATGTAATCAGCATGGATATGCTAAGAGAATCGTACCCATTGCTGGACATGGTGGATCACAACAGGAGACCAAAATTGCCAGTGAGCTATTACAATCTGGTGCACAAATAGGATGTTTTGTTAGATATAAAACTTTATTTATTTTGTCAAATACAATCAACCAACTTTAATTTCCAATTCTTACATTTTAGTCCAATCCTGTTGTCAACCTTCCTAAAATTGAAGGTAAGAACATTTAGCGCTTCTTACACTTGATTTGGTATTTTTGAAAGTCTTTATCTTAATACAGACTGTCCTAAGCTTTGAATTTAACCAACAGCTGTGGTTTTGTTCGGAGAGCCGATCCGATGGGAGACCAACCTGCAGCTGATAATTGATGTTTTGCTGACCAACGGTAACCTCAGTAGTAGCCACCAAACCCAAAACACTCCTCACCTTCCCCTGCTGGCCTGCAACATGGACCTCATGTGGATGGCCGAGGCACATTCTCCACGGTAAACATCCAAATCACTCTCTCATCATGAAGTGTAAAAGAAGAATTTAATTTTGTACATTAAGAAACTAAAAGTCTTTCAAGTGACCAAATCGGTGAGCTGATCTTCCACTCTCTAATTTTTTTCCAGGTTTGGCCATGGAACATTCCTTGTGTGCCTAGAGAACATCTACAAGAAGATAACTGGTAAAGACCTGAAGTATGAGGCTCTTATGGGAAAACCTAGTGAGCTGACGTACCACTTTGCTGAGTACCTCATCAGAAGTCAGGCCATGCAGAGGCGGTGGGAACTTCCCATCACTTCCCTTTATGCTATAGGGTGAGACACTAGCTTTTCTCTGCATTGCCTACATACTTAAGAACATTGGTGTAATAAAATAAGGAAGTAAAGAGCTCATTACCAAAACTCACTTTTGATGATGTCTAATATAAAGCATGCTATATAAAGAAAAACAATGATTGTAGACTTAAAATTAGTCTAATTTTATTGCAATGTTGCTCAGCAATTTAGTGAGAAAATGTGTGTTTCAGAAAAACTCTTCCCTTTTTAAATGCTCACGTGTGTTGGTTATCTTGCCATGCTTTCGTGCTTTACTTTGAGAACTTGCAGGTTTCACTTCAACTTTTTTTTCAGCCAGATTTTTTGTTCTAAATCATTAAGTTGCAGCGAGCAGCAAAAACGACAAACAAAAAAAACACCACACATTATAACACATACTGATATATAGGTCAACTTTGTGCCTCCTGCTTGGGGCACAGCATAATCCCTTTTTTTCTGCCTTCTTAGGGATAACCTCATGACTGACATCTATGGCGCCAATCTGTACAACCGTTACCTGGAGGAGAGAGTTGCTAGAAAAAACCCCAAAGCTGTTGCTAAGATGGTGGCTGCCACTGGGTCCACCGCAGCAGTGCCCAGGGAGGAAGAGATTGACAGCATGTGGGAAAGCGAGCTCGCGCTGCCCTCTGCTACTTCCTGTAAGTCTGTCCTAGTCTGCACAGGCGTCTACAACCCCAACGCAGAGGTGCCGTCTGATGCAAATCAGTGCATCAAAGAGACTGTGTTCCACGGGCACCGGGACTTCATATTTGACCCCGCGCTCGTGGAGCCGGGTCATATCGTGCAAGATGTGGCAGAAGCTGTTGACCTCATCTTTGAGCAAGAAAAGTTTGTACCTCAGTAGTATTTTGAACCAACAGGCTTTGTGTTGTCATGGAGGTTTGGGGGGGGGGTGTTAAACTGGTAATACCACTTAATGTCGAAACCTCTAGAAGCCTAGCACTGTGGACTTTGTTTAAAAACCTGACAGGGCATTGACAAAATCTATAGGTCATCTTCTAAAATTTTAAAACAGGTTTTAGTGAATATAGAATGCATAACTGTTCCTTTTTCTGATAGCCATTAGCCTGTTTTTCCACGAAGGAAATGCGTAAGAACTGCCTTATTTGACCCTACCAAGTATCTTTCTAGATAATACTACTGGTCTACATTGTTACAAATCCTGAAGCCATCCCATATTTATTCTATGGTAATGAGATTGATTTTTAAGAAGCCTGTTCTTAACGTTGTAACCTTTTTGTTGTTGCATTTTTAGTCATTTGTTTACCCTTTATCATGGAAGATCTATGCATGAATATGAGAGTAATACTTGTACTGTTAAAACAACTGTTTGGTGTGCAATTTTGTCCTCTAATAGTACTGTCTATACAGTTTATCTAGTTCTGACAACCTTGACCAGTTTTTGCACAAACCAGACTTTCATCTGTTAAATGTTACCATATCATCCTTCCATGACATGCTTATTAATTCAATTAATTAATTTAGAAAGTAATTTTTAGTAGGACCAACAGACCACATGTAAAAAAAATTATATATATGTGTGTGTGTGTGTGTGTGTGTGTGTGTACTGCTCAAAAAGGTTAAGGGAACAGTTTTTAACTTTGATCTCTGATCTAATTTTGAATCTAGCTCGCAAAGGTTTGATGATTTTGGTTTCATTTTTGAGTTATTACACAATGTATGCTTAGTAAGACTTTCAATTTGAATATTTAAAGATGCGATGTCTGTTTTTAAGTGTTCCCTTAATTTTTTTTTCAGCACATCGATAAATGTATAAGGGTATCTGTCAGTTTCAAATATAGGTCAGAGTAATGTTAGGATAATTATAATGAACAATTTTTACACCATGAGTCAGAAAACTTGTCAGACTGTAGGTTCTGGTGCAAAATGTGTAAAATGTTAAACATTTCTCTGACTGAAAGACGACGGGGTTCTAAGAAAACAAAGCAAAATCGTTTTTCCTGAGGAACTCTTGTGATTGCTGAATGATGGGAGATTTTTGATCTTTGTTTTGCTGGAGAAGTTCAAAGCTGAAATGCATTGGTTTGAACTTGGACCTACACGCACTGGCCGAAGGATCAGAGAGTTGAAATGTTTTGTCTGTAAAATACACAACTGGGTGAGAACGACTAAAGAAGTTGAATGACCTGAAAAGTATAGTATGAGTCACTGAAAAATAAATGCATAAAATAAAAGCCTCTTCAAAGTTCAGTATCACTTGATTAAAAAGAAAGGCAACCCATTAAAATTAAATTAAAATAAGCAAAATATCCTATACATCAAGAGTTTAATAGTATTTCAAGTTATACCGCAGGATCTACAAGAAATGTAAGGGTCTGCTATGGTGTGGAAATATGAAGAGAGGAGGTGAAAAGGCAAGGACAAGACACTTACCAGCCATGGATTTTATTTAAAAAAAAAAAAAAAAAAGTCAAGCAAGAGTAGGCTACCATTACTTGCACTTTATTTTGAAAAGCCAGGAGATTTCAGGCCCCTGTTTTAATGTTTAGGAGCAACTGTAGTGGACAAAGATCATTCAGGTAGCCTTTATCTTTATATTATGCTTCTTGTGTAACACATCCAGTACTTGTGGCAGCAACTCCATGTTGAGAAGTGGCCTCTCTAGATCATCCGTATCAGCGAGAGACTCTGAGTCGACACTGACTTCTGATAGTCCAGTGTGCAGCCTCCTCCTGTGTTTGGGCTTCAGTGAGCGTAGGGAGTCGGCCTCGAATCCTGAGTGTCTTTCATCTATATCCAGAGTGAAAGTGGACTTTCTGGCTATGTTCAAGCTCCACAGAAGCAGAACGATGACGCCAAATAACATCGCTCCTATTATGGTGTTGTAAATTCCATGAGTGCATTTTGCCACCGTGCAGAAAGAAAAGTAGTCATCACTAAGTTCAGTGATGGCTTTCTGAGCCACAGAGCTTGGACTGGTGCAGATGGGCTCCTTCAAAACAATAGCCCTGTTCTTCAGCAACCAGATCCTCAGGTATTGGATTTGACAATCACAGTGGAAAGGGTTCTCAGACAGGGAGATGCTTTTCAGCCTAGTAAAATGGTCAAACAGGCCTGGAGACAATGAAGTGAGCCGGTTGTTCTGTAAATGGAGCTCCGAGGTTTCTGAGGGTAGATGGGGCACCTCCATGAGGTTTAAAGAACTACAGTTAACTACTGGTCCAGCAGGCCCAAGGGTTGAACAAAGGCAGGGCTTAACAGTGCTGTATGCTGCCAGGAGGTGGAAGAGCACTAAGCTTAAACTGGAGATCATCCTGTAGGATCAGAAAAAGATCAAAGTATAATAAAACTGCCCAATAATTGTGAATACTTTGGAAGATACTTACAGAACAATTGCTATGGTCTGAAACTGTGTAGAAAAAGCTGTGTACTAGGAGAAGATTAACATTCAGCAACGAGCAAAAATAGTGGATCTCCACAATCTTAATTTGTATGAGTGAAATAATGTGTTTGGTGAACTTAATTGTTCAATTGCACAGCCTTAAATTTCCAAACAGAATTATTAAGATTCAAGTAATAACCTCACATCAGATACTGGAAAACAAAAACATACAAACCTCTGAGTGAAGTCAGCTTCGACGTTGCTCCTTATTATGCTGGTCATTTTTAAAATGCCCTCATACTGCCACTGTCCCCGTCCAATGCAACATTTGAGCTTGAGACCATTTCAGAAATTCTCCACATCCTGCGGTACTGCCGTTTTCTAACCGATGTGCCGTTAAGCTCAATAATGACGCGCCTAATACAAAACAGGATCCGTTTGAGGAGTCCACCAATGACAAACACAGTTATGGCGCATATGACATGAAGAAAATCCATCTGCTTGAAAGAGATAAGAGTTTATCTGCTAAAATAGTGGCTGACGCCATCTGAAGCTCTCCCACACATGTTTATTACTAACGTCCACAGCAGTGCCGAGGGCACAGCGGGCATTTTGCTGCAAATTACAGCTCTGACCAAGCTTTATGAGGATTAGAACGCATAATAAGAAATATTTTGGTAACCTAACGCTGAATGAGCTCGAGGTCAAAAGAGAACATGCTTTTTAATGGAAATGTTGAGCTACAAAGCTGAATGGCCAGAGAGACTGAATTCCAACAGTCAAAGAAAAAAAAAAGTCACTTTCACAGTTTTAGAAGATTGGTTTAAAGCTGAAAGGTAAGTGTGTCATAATCATGCTCAGATGCTGGTGCTTGTGAAAACTATTAGCTGGTATACTTTTCACCCATAGGTGGTGTAATGGCACAGATTTTCAGATCTCATGTCATTTTTTTTTTAAATTCGTGCCCTCTAGTGGAAACACTGAAACACTAGTGGAAGGTCTGGAAGTGGGAGATACGGGAAGCTAAAGATAAGGCACTAATGTGAAATGTGGTACGGGGGGCAGAGTCATTTCCCTTTGATTTCCAAAGACAGGTTGCTATGACTCCAAATCATGCACTGAATGGCGAACTACAAAAAAACCCAACACACATGTACCATAAGTCATATATTTGTTTATTTTGCGTTCTCAACATTGTCACAGTTGAAGTTTTACAATAACTGGGGTCTTACTGACTCACTACTCACTGTACAAACAGAATGCACATATAAATGAGGCCACTCCTGTCTTCTCCTTTTTAAAATGTATCTCACGCAAGACTAAACAGCTTGCAGCAGGATGCGTGTCATCTGTCGTGTGTGTACACTGGGTTGCACGTATGAAAAGAGAGCTGGATGTAAATGGCAGCAAACTTCCTAACAGTCTGTTTTTGATTTTCTACAGCAAATGTCAGTTCACCACTGCTGGAGGCAGAGACAGTCGATATGTTCATATAATCACCCCTCACACTCATCCATGAGGTGATGTATCTACATCCTGATCTTAACTTGAGATATCAGAATAGAGTACTGATCATATACATATTATTTACATTTCCTTTAACCCCCAGTCTTGGTCCCTTAACAGTTTCATAAAGATAAACCCTCTAGCCAAGCAGCTCATCAGTTTGCCCATCAAAATCCCATATTTACACAATGAAAGCCCTCAGCAAAGGAAGTGCAATGTTCTTCATGTTTATAATTTACACAATGGCTTTGTTGATGAAATGCATGCTGAGCTTCAATAACTACGAGGCTATAACATGGAACAACAGGAACACATCGTCATCTGAAAATTCCAACCTAATCAAAACCAAAGGAGAAGTCAAAATTTATAAACCGAACTCCCCCACCCCGCCCCCCGCCCCCGCCCATCAGCTCACAGTGAATAGGACACATGATGCATCAGATCCATGCAGTGCATTGCTGGGGTGCTTTCTCACAAAGAATGACTGCAGACATCTGAAGAACTACACCACACACCAAAAATAGATTCAAATCATCCCAAGATATCAGAGTTATAGCAAAGATATGATATCAGTGGAGCAACACATTCAACTGATCATCCAGTATGTGATATGTCTGTCATCGGAACTTTCTTAATTCACAAGAGTACAAATGTGTGAGGATAAGCCTGACTTATGGCAATGGTTTTTCTTTGTGAATGTTAAAATACATTTACAACCTGAATATTGGGACAAACAGTTTACTGTCACTAATTTACACACTAGAATAGACTCTTATTTGTAGAATGTAGAAAGTTATACTTTACATATACCCAGTTTGTTTGTTCAGTTTGCATTTTGTATATTGTAACTGCATTTCCTGAAAAAAAAGAGAAAGTGTTCTTTCAAATGTGCTTATCCAGCAAAATATTTCTTCTGTTCAGCCCAAGGAGAAGTATATTCCCTTTTATTAAAATATATACACACATTCTTCTTTCCACTGTGAACTGTGTAAGTATTTATATTTTTTTTTAATGAAAAAACTTTTTTCACCTGAATCTCATCCTGCACAACAAGATAAGAGACTTCCACTTTCAGTACAAGTCTGCATTTTCTGAACATGATTGCACTTAAACTTGTTATGGTAACACTGATTTGTTATACAATGTGCAGAGGATAGCCTCACATCAACAACATTACATGCAAAATTATCACTTACTTGACATTCCACTGAACTCCAAATTTGTACCTCTAATGAGACCTTGACAGTCAGACATTAATTTACTGAGAGAAGACTCTGACAGGGGTCAAAAAAAACAAAACAAAACAAAAATAAATAAATAATGACACAACACGAAATAATGCACAGATAAGAGGGACCACCTTGCTTGTTCTTAATGTACAAAATCAGTACAAAGATATTGCACATATAATAGAAAAAAAGATGAAAAAATACTTCACTGTGTAAGAACTGATTTTATTCACTCACCAAATCCTAGTGAATAAAAAATATTCTAAACAAGGCAAAAGAAGAGCTAAGAAGTGTTTGTGATTTTGATTTTAAGAGTCGAGAAGGCAGATGTTGCACACGTGAAAGGCAACAGACTTAACATGTCCAGCACTTTGCATTTGTAACAGGAACAGATCCATGTAGCGTTTGAATGCCCTTTTCTCTGCTATTCCTTACGACATGTTACATCTTACGCAGCCACAGTACGAGAAGCAAACAGAGCGCATAAGAGAGAGTTTATCAGCTGCTAAAGTTGACAAGGGAAGTCTGCTCTGAGGCTTCAGCTGTGGCTGCACAGCCTTTTGAAGGCCATATGCAACAACTGCCATCCAGAGACTCTTTCTAATCCATCTGGAAAGGCAGAAATTCCAGAATAGATTAACGGCCGGACTAAATGGGCGTTCACTCCTTTCAGATCTACATCCTGTTACCACAGAGTCAGTATAATACTGATAAAGTTCATTTTTGCTGATAATAATTGTAAGTATAATCTTACAAATTACTTTACACACAATATACTGTACATGAAATCTCGACTAAATAGATTATGCATTAATAATTGGCACATTTATGAGAGCTAGGGGACAACACATATAGCTGTCATCTACAGTAAATACAGCACTAGAACTACTATGACTGACTCAGTCGAGTTCTTTACCTGTCCTTTGATTTAAGTTAGTGTGAAATGATTACATTTAGGGTTTTTTTTTTCTATCCACTACTTATGAGCTCTACGGGAGGCAACAACAAATAGCATTCAGATGATGGTAGGATCCGCAAACCAAAGATTTGAAAAACTCACTTCCTAAAGGCTGTGCACAAGAAATTATGTCATTGTGACAGAGAAAACAGTCAGTCGAGTTCTCATCTCAGGCCATCTTTTCCCTGTGATCACGTGAAGGTAAGACAGGTTATTGAGGGAACGGAGCAGCAGGGAGAAGCTTGGTGCGAAAACACATTTTCTCCGCGGCTGTCACGGCTGGGTGTGGTGTGTTTGTGTGTGTGTGAGTGTGTGTGTGTGTGTGTGTGTGTGTGTGTGTGTTTGTAAAACAAAGAGCATCTTCCTGTGCAGAACCCCACCCTAACCCAGCTCACACAAAACCCTGATGGGACCAAAGCCCCTGATCAGGCAAACTAGTAAAAGGCCCTTAGTGGAAGATTTGAGTCCAATATCCATCCTGCATATTTATTGGACCTGGAAGTGAAAAAGGTGACTGCATGTGACTGGTTTCCATCACAGCAGCAGAAACACAGTGGACAGGCCATAGAGTTATGCTGTCAGTCCCTTTGGTGTAAGCAAATGTCCCTCCTTCATTAAGTTCCCTCCTTGCTTCTCCTCTCCGAGTTAGAAGCATCACACTACGGTGCTGATGCCACTGTGTTTGGGTTTGGGTCCGCCAGGTGCCGAACCCACTTGCTGACTGTGGTGGTGAGAGTGTTGGGAGTGCGAGGTGTGATGGGAATGCTGGCTGTAATGGCTGTGCTGCGAATGGCCGTGTTGATGTGCATGTGAGGAATAGGCTGGGTGCTGGTGATACTGTGTGTGCGGTGGGGGGTGGAAGTGGTGGTGGTGGTGGTAGGCGGCGGATTCTGCGGAAGTTGGCAGTACTGGGGATGGTGGCCGTGGAGTTGGGCCTGAACTGCGTGTACCGCCTGTGCTGTGTGATGGAGGTTGGTTGGATGGGGCTTGTGGGATATGAGAGTGGGGTGACTAGGTTGGGGGAAAGGAGGGTGGCTCTGAGACGACGGTTTCCCCCGCTTGCTGCCAAAGAGCGACCCAAGGATGGAAGTCGATGCTGAGTTAGGGATGGACGGATGGCCGCGGGGCACGCTCTCACGAGGCGTGGTGGCTCTCCTTCGTGTGTGCGGACTGCTAATGATGGACCCCTGCAGGACGGAAAAAAAGGTAACAGCATGTCTGTGAGACACTGTGCTACTGCAGAACACCTACACTAAATTATAGCTACAAGGCACCAGCAGGATGAATTCACAGTTTTCTTTTTTCAGATAAACAAGTAGCAAAATGTTATAGGACATGCAAATGAGAAACCAAAAATGTTTTCATGAGAGGCAGCACCAACACTAGGAAAAGTTCAGCTTGGGAAAAGACCTCGTGATGACGGGAGCTTAAATAAAATAAAAAATAAATGCTGTTAGGAATCTAACTGCCTTGACATACAGTAAATCTGTAACAAGAGAAATTGCATAAATACCGTTAGGAGTACAGATAATTACATTAAGAAAGTTAAGAAAAAAATCTTCACTGTAGTCAATGTGCCAACCCCTCTAAGAGTCACACATGCAACATATTATAATCAATGGAGGCATAGTTTCCACATGCAGAGGGTGGGGCAGGCAAACTCATCATCCACACAGTAGCATTCATCTAGAAGACAGAAGGCAGGAGTAACTAAGCTCTCATGTGCAGACTTCTCAACAGGCCTGGACACTTTCCCCCATGTTTTGGGTCCAACACTACTCGATATCCAGGTGTGACTCTCCTAAAAAGGCTTTTCCTTTAGGACATGCTCCTTATAAAACTGGAGAAAAACCACAAGATGCCTTTGAAAGCAGAATGAAATTTACAGGGTCCAAGACTACAACCGGACACATGAACTCAATGGACACATGAAATGAGTGAAATATGAATGAATGAAATCCACATCTTTCTAAATCCATGTGAAAAACCATCATTAGACCCCTGGCTAGAAAGGCTACGTTCCTCCCTGAAACTTACATCATTTAAGAGAGGATGTGAATAAGAGAAAAAGAAAGACCCAGACAGGGAGAGAGGCTGCAGGGGACGTACAGTTTCCTAGTGTCTTTCAGAGCTATGACTCTGCCGAAGAGAAGAACCAAATGAAAACCGCTTGGATGTGATTGAATGAAAGACAGAGACAGGCGACAAGGGGAGGGTTCAGAGAAGGCATTAGTAGAGTCATGCTTGTTTGAAGGTAAAGTGTATATTGGTCATATAACATGACCAAATCAGGGAGATTCTCTGGCTTCCAAAAAAAGGGGCAGGATCAGAGGCAGGCAACCCACGCATGCACACTAACTGAGGCAAGCAGGTTATAAGGCATCCCAGGAAGAAAAATAAATGATCCAAACAAATGGACTGAGTCTATGAAGCAAAGAAGGTGTAAGACCAAAAATAAAGTGGAGTGTTTCACAGTGCACATCATCACATAGAGAATAGCTTGGATACCAGCTGCTTCCAACTTACTTCCACATTGCTGTCTAGTGATCCTGCACTGCTGCGACGCCCCCGCTTGCCTGCCCGAGACATGCAATACCAGAGATTAGAGATCGACAGCACTTCTGGATCGACTACACATGTTTAGGCCGCCCACCAGTCCCGTAGGGGGCAGTGCAGTGGATTGTGACTGTGAGTAAGATCCAAATACGGGCAGGTAGGGGAGAGGGCATTCAGGTCTGAGAAGGTGGTGGTTGACAGCTGGTACTGTGGTTTTCTTTATGGGGAAGGCACATCTTCACTCAGGTTAAAATTTTAGCTTTTTTGTTCTTAACACGCACTACGGAGGCTGAGTCGAGCAATACTTAAAAAATGTCTGGATGCATTATCTTAAATCTCAACAAATACAGACTCCTTGACCATCGAGTCTTGACAGACTAAGGAAAAAGCCATCGTCAAGTTTTACCAAGACACAGCCACTATTTCTAAAAACCTCAAACAGGGCTGATGCTTCAACACAATTTTTCCAGTTTTATTTTTTTTCCCCTTTATGAAATTCGACAACTCATTCTTAATGTTGTCTCAAGATGTAGATTTTCACACAGGTCAGTGTTAGCAAAAAGCCAGTCTCAGTGACAGTCACAGAGGAGACATCAAAAGCAATACAGTGGTTGCTGCACATGGAATGTACAGGCATATAAAAGTCTGAGGGTGGACAGAGCACTTTTGCCATTGTTAGGCACACTCAGCCAATGATATATGACCAATAATTACACATAGACAGGAAAATACCTGATGTGTATGGACATAACACAGTAAATACACATGAAATGTAGTATGGCAGGAAAGGAAAAAAAAAAACACTTAACCAAAGTGACCCCACTAACATGCCACATCCTGCACTGAAAAACACAGGAGACAGGAGGGCAGAGGGACCGCTTTTACAGACTTCTTCACTGTCTGACCTTATCATTTCCCATTCAGGTAGTGATCATAAGAACAAAGCATATCTTATTACCAGGAAGTGAGGCAGACCCCTGACTGGATTTCATTTTGTTATCAAGTTAATCACCTGATAACTTCACATAGCTGTTATCTGTAATGAATGAAATGTATTCTTGCTTCAGAGACACAGCAGCTGTGTTAAACACTGATATTCATGGGTATGAAATGATTCTTAACGCCAAGACAGAAGCTAAATTTTGATCTCGTCGCTGCTTAAGAATGGCGTGCATCAGCACTGGCTTGTCTGTCAACATACATATGAGGAAATGGCACATGATTTCTGAATAAAACTTAACACATTATAGGGAAATGTCTTTGAATTAAACAAAGTGCTAAATAAAAGGAAAAAAATTGATGATGAAAACACAAATGGAAAAATGTTCAGAAATAACTCATTAAAATGAACAGGGGTGGCAACTGCCTGTCAGTTTCATTCATCACTGAAAAGAAAAATCTGCTTTGCTAACATCTTCTTAAACAAGTCAGTTTTCAGTCTTTGAGGTGTGGAGAGTTGAAGTTTCTCTAAAAACAAAGTATGCTGGGTACAAAAGAGGTTCAACACTGAAGGAAACACCGTCCAGACCAAACCATCCAGTCATGGGGGAGTTAGATTATGGATTTAAAGGGAAGAACGCATGGTGCTGTGAAACAACATTTTGCTATTTTTATCCCCTTGATATCATCACAGAGATGTGGATGACAGAAGAAGTGCACTTCTCCCAGCTAGTAAAAGCAAAGATGTTTTGGCTATACCTGCTTCAGAGAGGTCTCTAAGGGAGCTGCTGAGGGCACTCCTCTTCAGGCCCTCTCCCATGGCATAGCTATCATCCAGACTGGCCCGGTTCATGCTCCCATTGCCTGCTTCCTTCTTCAGGCCAGAGCTCTGCGACATGCTGGGCCTCACCACCCCCTTCTGCTTCTCCAGCTCAGCTGTAAAAAGAAGCCAAGGAAAGACTGAGGTAAGTGGCAGTGGTTTTACATCTCACTTTGGCCATGGTATGCGTTTTTTTCCCCCGTTATGTATTAAGCCACACTTTGCTGTCTGAAATTTACGAGGTGTGCAATACTGATATACCTAATTTTCAATATCCTGCACTTGTATGTAAAAAATGGAAACCCCTTTAATGCGCACTACAATCTGTAAACATTCTCCTTGAAAACTGCTGCATTTGAGTAATGAGACCCATGCTCTGTTTCTACTTTACACAGCCTCTAAAGCAGATGGATTAAAAGGGGGTTGGAAGGGGACAAAGTCAGCTCACACTCTATTCTGTATTTCTCCATTTCCTGGACCTCAGCAATGGACTCTCTTAGGTCATCTGTAAACTTCTTGCGGTCCTGGGGGTTGGGTGCATTAAAGTTGATAAGCACTTTGATGTCTGCACCTGGTATCGCTGATGTAAGTCTGATTCCATTTGGATAATCTGGGGGCAATGGCAAACAGAGAGAGAGAGAGAGAGTCATTTACAAAAGATTCATTGATCAAAACTGAGGTGAAACACGCTGGATGAATTCTGTCTGAAGTTTGGAGAGGATAAACAAAGTCACGGCCCATTTGGTTTGACTTCCCATTTTTCCTGCCAGTGTTAATGTGAAACGTCAAAACTTGTGATGTAAACACTGTCAGCTAACATGCTGCAGTTATTTATAGAATGAATAAATGGAAACACTCAGTGCAACTTACATTGATTTTCGAACAGCATGACTTGCATCCCATATAGAGAGAAGGACTGTCGGAAGCTGTATGTCACCGAATTTTTCTTTTTCTGGAAAATCTTAGTTACCTGAAATCATGCAAAGGTAATACTTTCAGGGTTAGTTTGAAGAGGAGAGGGGAGGGGAGGCAGAGGGGAGAGGAGAGGGGAGGCAGAGGGGAGGAGAGGATGGCATTTACCACTAGGAGGTCGTTGAACAGGAAGATCTCCCGCTGATGCAGGCCTAGCTTCTGGAGCTTGTTTGGATCTGGCACTTCAAACAGGCGGCAGTAACACACCAGTCTACGATGGGGCAGTGACAACACCTACAAGGCAGAAGAAAAGAGCACAACACTTCAGAGGTAATTATGGCCACAGTCCACTGGGTAACAAAGAACAGAAGTTATTCACCAACTGCAAATTTGAAAAACGCTAGAAAAAGCCCAAGAGAAGAATGATTTATTCCTCCTTTGGGGACTTTTAATTATTTCAACTTGTGCTTCCTCACTTTCTGTCTCCTCCAGTGACATTGAAACTGTTAACCTCTGCCATCAGGGAAGATCTTCAAACTCTTTAACTGATCCAGGAAGCAAAGAGCGAGGTGATTCTGGAGGAGCTAAGAGCAAGGAGTCACAGATGTATCCTTTGCAAAAATGTTTTATAAAGAGGCATTTTAAAAATTTTTACTATAAAAAATGAAAAACACCTTTAAGTAGGTATGCAGGTTACTAATTCAATTCAATTCAAATTTATTTATATAGCACCAAATCACAACAACAGTTGTGTCAAGGCACTTTATATTGTAAGGTAAAGACCCTATAGTAATACAGAGAAACCTCCAACAATCAGGCGACCCCTCTGAGCAAGCACGTGGTGACAGTGGGAAGGAAAAACTTGCTTTTAACAGGAAGAAACCTTTTTCAAAGTCTGGCGACTTATAGTCCTGTAGCAAGTATCATAAAATGCCAAGAGTAATAGTGAGTAATCAGTGAAATAATCCTACAAGTGAAGACTGTATATGAGCTAAAAGATAAGTGAATATATATTTAACTAGGTGTTCTCTTTGAAAATGTTCAATAACGTGACAGTAATGGATATTTTAGCAAAGACATTGTTTGTTTTGCTAACTTCATTGTTATGAAGTTGCTACTGCATGCACTGATGAAAACTGTTCATTAAAAATGTAGCCGCCCTGACATATAGAAAAAGTATTCATCAGTATGCATAGCATTTGTTGATGTAAATTAATGTACTACTAGTACTAAGTCAGCTTAGCAGAGCTCATCCCTTAAGGATCGAGATGACAAGCACTGAGCAGTGATGCTCACCCTGCTGAGCATGGTCTGTAGATTTTGCCACCAGCATAAAACACTAATTGTCCTTGTCTCACCAACCAATCTAACACTTCAGGTAAAAGTTGCTGCTACTCCTGGAAAACTGGCTTATGAACTATCTGCATGATGTGCGATAACCACTACAGAGACAGGGACAGAAGTGAAATAACAAATGATAAATACTTACACATCCCAGGCCATGGTGGAGTGATCCAATCTAAAGAGAGACAACAGAGAAGATGTTAGATGAAGTTAGAACAGAGGGATTATTTACATTAATGCCTATTATAATGTAAAACATAAATGATCTCATTCACTTTTTAAGAAGGATTTGCCCTTGAAAACTGTTTGCCCATTATAGAGCCTATGAAGATGCATGCACCTCATTTGTTCTGTGTATAGGGCGACAATTTTTCTTTGTTTTCAGATTTGTAAAAATCGATAATGACACCGGAATGACTACAAATGCTGTGCTAGCACTAGTGGACCTGATTATAATGGAGAGGATTTCTAGTATGGTTTTTACGGTAAATTGTTTTACTAAGCATCCTCCTTAATTATGCACTTAAATGGTGACAAGGGATAATTTTTCATTACATTCAAATATTACTAGCAGAGCAGCACAGATTCCATTCATCTGAACTCCGTCTGAAACAAAGTCATCCATGCAAGACAAGCCTCTCCCTGAGGCTAAGTTAATCACACCTTTAACCTTCACACATGACAGTATTGCCTGCAGAATATTGCAGCTGCTGCTGCCTCCAAGGGAGTGGAGTAATAGGAGAACAAAATCTGATAATAATTTTGATCCAGTATGTATGGAAAGAAATAAACAGACTTGTGACAATTGAATCAACAGATTAAAGCAATACAACTTATGCCAGTCATTTGAATAGAATTGATTTTGCTGTGCTCAGGCAGGGACAGCCATTTCTTTCCCCACTAAATCTACTTTGGTACTTTATTGTGCTAAACTGGCAGGATGTGCCCATTTCTCTACCAGACTGCAGCAAAGGCTTTGTGTGTTTCGAAATCACCAGTGTGAAGGTCTAAATAAATGTGTGTCAGAAGACGTTTCTAAATCTCAGTGTTGCTTCTCTGATATAAACCATGTAGGAGAAGGAAAAAGGAGAGGAGAAGGATGAACTGAAACATAATCAGAACTGGCCAGATATGCCCTAGAGTGTGATTTCTTGCCTTGGAATAAAAATTAAAAATAAGAAATCCAACTAACAACTTTGTGATCTTGGTAGAAAGATTAAAAAAAAACAAACAAACATTACTTACTGGTTTCTTTCCGACAATGAGCTTCTCAACCTTTTGCACCTGTGACACATGGTCTTCGTTGGTCTTGAGCTCTCGCTTACGAATCCTCTCGTATATGCCAACCAGAGTCTCCCGAGGTATGTCCTCTCCGTCATCCACACCTGAAAGTCGACAGGGAAGAGCTGAGTTACTGTACCGTATACACTTAAAGAATTTGAACAGCAGACATAATGCTTTCACGTGTGTTTCACAATGACAATTTTGTTACCTCTCAAGTTCTTGATGAAGTCCTCCAGCTTCATCTTCCTCTCTGGCTTGACATTGGGGCTGTACATATCAGTGTTGAGGAGTATGATTGCAAAGGCTAGGATGAAGATGGTGTCCGGGTTCCTAAACTGCCGCACTACTGTGGGGTTACAGATGCAGTAGCGCTGGCTAAAAATAGGAAACATGAGTGTTAAACAATGTTAAGGCACAAACAAGTCAAGCTCGTAGTGAGGAAATGCTTTCCCCACTGCCTGAAGAAAACAGAAGTATCGCCGTAATGGCTTCTCTTTATGAACCAATAATTATGCGGCTAACACAGCTGTGAGGAAGAGCGATGATGTTTATTAAAATGCTTTCAGTATTATGAACACTAACACTAATGTTTTAGTTGCACTCGAGTATATGAAATACGCAGGGGTCGTTAAGAATCAGCTTGGTTTAATGATCATTGTAAATAATCCATTTCACACAAAACTTTCTCCAAAAAAATAAACAAAAATGATGGAGATACTACATCGCTTAAAACCCAACCTGAAAGCTTCAATGAGCCGCTCCACCTTCTGCGCTTCACCCTGGACACGGATATGGTTTTGAAATTTCCTGAGGGCCTCGTCGAGCTCCATGCCCTGGAAGTCCATTTCATCTACCACACAGCTGAGACGTGAGGAGAGAGGTGAACAGAAAAAGACAATGAAATATATAAAAACACAGCCTGCCAGAGTTTTTGTGCCCATCCCTCATTCGCTGGCATCTCAACAGGGATCGTTTGGCCCAGATTCGATCCTGGAGGGTATTTAAATGAATTCTTGCCGTACTGGTGCCACAAGTCATTCTTCCAAACTGCAGGATCTGGGCGTCATGCTTGTCTCCTTTCCTTTTATTAAAATCCTCAGAGCAATTGCTCAGCAGTTTGATATGTACTGCATTCTTTTTTTAAGTATGTTTTGAACGTGTTCCTGCAAGTAATAACACAATTTTTTTATTCTTTTTTGGTCATTGTCATCTTGATACTTACTCCAAGACATCTCTGTTGAACTGCTTCTGTCGATTACCGAGAAATTCCCCAATCATCTGCCTGCTTAGCCCCTTTCTTTGCAGCAGGAAGTGCGCCACTCCGACTGGTGTGTCAGGGATGAATCCTCTCTCAGTCAGGTACTGAATGCCCTTTTCCGGCTTCCTGAAAAATTCAACATGCACCAGGATTGTTTGTTTTTCATTTCTGGACCAATCCAGGTTACATTTTTAAACTGGAGAGAAGAATGTGTTGCTGCTTAATTCTGAAATCTCAGAAAATCCATGTTGGTTAGCTAGCTGTTCTCAAAAAAATATCATGTTATGTGTTACTGTTATAACCCAAATTATTAACACAGCCCTAAAAACAAACACACACACAAATACTTTTCAAACCTCTAATGAGCAACATCGTATTGTCATGTAATTATGTCAGTTTGAATCTGAGCGGTGTGACAGAGGTTTCTCTGGAAATATTAAAACAAAGATGGTGCAATTCACTTTTATCAGTCTTACTAAGCAAACAATAAAACAGCTGTAGAAATAGAAGTTCTACAATTTGTACTTTTCAATATGGGTTTCATCATGTTGAGTTTCCAGAATTAGTTTATTTTTTCCCTTCTATTTTTCTTTTAAAAACATTTTTTTTATTAGTCTTAATATAATACCTTAATAAAATACTTTTATAAAATACCTTTTTTAAAAAAATAATTAGGGATAAGGGAATGATAGTCATGCAATAACCTTAATTAACTGAAATAACCTTGAACACAAATTGATATATGCTCTTCTTTAATGCAAAAGTTTTTCAAAATTTACATTTGTTATGAACACAGCTGATTGCAGTTTGCAAATCCAGAGAGTGAAGGACTTTTCAAGAGGCTTCTCTAACATTTTGGCCTGTACTACAAACATGGGTCAAGCACGTGCTCCAGCAGAGCCGAGTACCTACTTGTTGAAGAGATTCAGGCCGATGCGGTAGTGTCGCTTGCGAATAACATCATTGCTGAAGATGGGAGAATCCCAGCTATTGCGAGTCTCTTTGTGGTAGGTCTGCTTACTTAGGGTCTGTCTCTCGCAGGCTGTCTCTTGACGAGGACTCGGAGCTGCAGTTAATGGTGTCATTTGAGTTTGATGTGCTGTTGATGCTGTCATTGTCCCCATCGGAGAAATCAGACTCCGACTTGCTCTGTCTGTTAGCTGAGCCGTTGATAGCTAAGTGGCTTTCTAACTGTCTGTGGCGGTGGCGCAGAGGTGCATCTTCGTCACGGGAGGGAGCTCGTGGTGGGGGGCCATGGGAAATGTGTTTGGGGCTTGCTTGGGATGATGTTACAATGTGGCCGTGAGGTTCATACACGGGTGGCCGTTTGACAGTGCTCCGCTCAGATCGGTCACTGAGCTCTGCAGAGCTATCACTAGGAGGTTCTATGGTCAACAGAGGAAGATGGTCCATTCTAAGACGTTGCTCTTGGCACTCTAGAGAAGGAGTGCTCCGGCAGCTCTGTGTCTGTGTCACGACCCTCATCTTTGGGGTCGATAGGCCAGTAATCTTGGGAGGAGTTGACTGACCGCAACCGTAAGTCTGATTCTGTGCTAGAGGGCTGGTCCCCTGACCTCGACAAGGCAATGGAAGGGACATGTCCTCCTCATCGATGAACAGAGTAACATCACTATAAGATGCCATTGTTTCATCTCGCATCCGTCCAGCTGCTCTGTGGTGGGATTTCACCTGATAAGGAACGTCCCCCTCCCTCTCGGAGCAGCCAATAGCCTCCGGGTCAGGACCCTCATCTCCTTGAAGGCTGCGACAGTTCAGAGCATCATCTATAGACTCAGCCAGAGACTTGACCTGTCTGGAAAAGGCGTCCTCCAGCTCTGTGATGGCATCTGTTAGGTCACCCTGCGGTGGAGGGTGTGATGCCATGTTGGCCTGCTGGTGAACCTCTATATCTCCACATTCAGACTGCACCATGGAAAGCGGAGTGCCATCTTCCGTCATGGACACCTGCCTCCCCTCAAAATATGAGCTGTGCACTTTCTCAGGGCCCTCAAATGAGAGCTGCATCCTCATGTTAGACAGTACAATGCGCCTGGACATACGGTTCTCTGACATAGAACTCCTGAGACGTTCAAAGTTCTTGTTCATCTGATACTGACGGAAGGCTGTCTGAATGGTGCGAGCTGCATGCCGAGTTATGAATCGTCCACCATATTTACGCTCCAGCATCTCCACCTAGCAAAAACAGGAGTAAGTTAACTGTAACACTGTGCCATCCAGCTGATACTTAATTGGTTTTCTTAGCTGTGGATGTCATTGATAATTTGCTGTTAACAATAAAGTTTTCCTTTAACAGTAAAATAAAAATACATGATGCTTTAAAATTTTGTCCAAAACAAACTACATAATAAGTTGACTGCAAAATACCTGTTTATCCTGGAGGTCAGCAGAGAGCTCATAGCTCTCAGAGAGCGATCGGGACCGCTTAATGGCCTCCTCCTCAGCCTGCTTACGGAGGATGGACTGCGAGTGCTGGAGCTTAGGCCGTCTGGGCCTCTGAGGCCCAGGTTGGACCCCGTGGCTGTAAAGCGGGCTGTCAAATCGGTCAGGGCTGATGGCTGAGCCGCTGAGTCACGGGGCCCTGGCCGTAGCTGGCTCCCCCATCCAAGGAAGGGCCACTCTCACTGGGCCGTGCATCCCCTTCCACACTGCAATGATAGGAAAGGGATGAATGATTAGAGGCGATAGAAGGAAAGTTAAAAAATAAAAATCGAATCTTTTAAGTACTGTCTGGTTAGTTCAGGCCAGAAATGTCTGAACAGAAAGAAGCTTAATTTAAATTTCTGTTATATACAGATGAGTATTATATGGTAATAGTCAACTGAAGTGCGCTGCAGTGGGGGTGTAAATGAATTAGCATGTCCCTTTTCTGGGACATGCTGATTCTGACATACTGGATAAACCATACTTAATTCAATTCAAAGATGTCTAATACTAATACATAGCTCGGTAGAAATGACTAGAATGCCATTGCTTTTGCTATGCTACATTTAGAAAACACAAAAACAAATAACCACTTGTTATGTGGCTGCAGGGCCACTCTCCTTGCACAACTGCCTCCTTTACAAATACTGAGAGAGGAAAAAAAAACAAGAGGTTACTCACTCACTCTTACATTCTACCACACTAGAGGTCTGCCTCTTACGAATAGACCGTCTATTTTCAAAAAAGTGCCAGCTCTTCCTCCATATCTTGTCCACCATTCTCTCCGTCAAGTGAAGTCCAGAGTACACAGGATCCTCCAGGAAATCAACGTTTATGTCACCTCAGGGTCCAATCAGTGGCCAAGAGGAATTACATCATATTCGGAGTAGAGACAACACACTGTTCCAATATGCGTTACAAAGTCCAGTTCAAAGAAGAGTGAGTAAATACAACTCTAGTGGTCCCTTAGAAAAACCAGAAATGTCATTCAGAGGTGCCAACCTGCTCAGTAACTAATGTCACACTACATTTCTCCTCTTCACTTCTCCTCTTGCACGATTAATGCACAGTTCACTGGCAGCCTAATGTGTTTGAACTGGGACTTGACACACCCATGCAGCATACACATCAACTTCCCTTATTAGACTGCCTGAAATCAACATTCAGCAACAGCATGTCAGCAAACAGGGCGAGTCAAAAAGAGGAATCTGGTTCAAAAGTTTAGTAAATGTACTGTAATGTAAGTGAACACCCCTTTGATGACTTCCAGGCACCACTTAGCATGAGCATTTTATGATTAATAAATGACAGCAAAGCTCAGACGTAATACCTGCCTCAGTCTGATTTATATTTGTCAAGAAATTTGAATCAAATTTACAACCCACAGCTTGTCTTTTGCTGTCTGTAGATAATTAACAGAAAAAGTGCAACAGAAACTGAAAATGTTTTCTAAATTGCAATAACTATATTTCCAAGGCTTAAAGCAAGTAATTATTAGTGATTAACAAATAAGCCACTTTGGATCTTTGCAAGGGGTTCAAGCACTGAATCCCCCCCCCCAAAATGAAAAAGGCACTGCTGCTTTTCAACCAAACATTTCAGTATGAAATATTAAAACCAAACTATCATTGTTGTTAAGACTAGAAGAATCCAGAAAATATTCAGCCTGATTCCACAAACTAAGATAAGGTTTGCAGGCAAATGGAAATCATACACGCACAGGACACACTGTTAGGTACGCCCAATCAACTGCTGTTTAACGCAAACGTCTAATCAACCAATCATGTGGCAGAAAGTCAATATACTTAGGTGTGTAGACACAGTTAAGACAACCTGCTGAAGTTCAAAGCGAGTATCAGAATGGGAAAGAAAGGTGATTTATGTGACTTTGAACGTGGCAAGGTTGTTCACGCCAGATGGGCTGTTCTGAGTATTTCAGAAACTGCTGACCTGCTAGGATTTTCCCACACAACCATCTCTAGTGTTTACAGAGAATGGTCTGAAAAAAAGAGAAAATATCTGGTGAGCAGCAGTTCTCTGGGCGAAAATGCCTTGTTGATGCCAGAGATCAGAGGAGAATGACCAGACAGCTTCAAGCTGATTAGAAGGCAAAGGTAACTCAAACATCCACATGTTACAACCAAGAAATGCAGAAGAGCATCTCTGAATGCACAACACATCAAACCTTGAAACAGATGGACTACCACGGTAGAAGAACACACCAGGTGCCACTTCTGTCAGCTAACAACAGGAGACTGAGGCTACAATTTGCACAGGCTCACCAAAATTGAACAGAAGATTTGGAAAAACTGAAAAATGAATGTCGATTTCTGCAGTGACATTCTGATGGCAGGGGCATTAACATGAAAGCGTGGATCGATCTTGCCTTGTATCAACAGTCCAGGCTAGTGGTGACATAATGGCGTGGATGATATTTTCTTGGGACACTTTGAACTTCTTAGTATCTACTGAGCATTGTTCACGCAGTACAGCCTGCCCACAGTGTATCCATCTTCTGATGGCTGCTTCCAGCACAATAATGCACCATGTCTCAAAGCTCAAATAATCTCAAACTGATTTCTTGAACATGACAATAAGTTTATTGTACTCAATGGCCTCCACAGCCACTAAATCTCAATCCAATAAAGCACCTTCGAGATGAGGTGGAACACGAGATTCCCATCTGATCTATAAAGTTAATTTTGTTCTGTAATTTCACAGTTGCTGCAGCTGACAAATCTGCATTAACTGTATGATGCCATCAGGTCGAAATGGACCAAAATCTCTGAGGAATGCCTCATTGACGAATTTGTTAAAGGCAGTTCTGAAGGCAAAAACGGGTCCAAACCACTAATAGCAAGGTATACCTCAAAGTGGCCAGTGAGTGCATACACTAGGACTAGTACTGCTTTTTACTTCCAAATGCGGTCGCAGAGTAAATTCTGTCTGAGTGGAGACGAGCCATTCAAGGTCAACCAAGGCCACAGTGAGATAGAGCAACTTCACGGTAAGTAAATGCTTACTGACTCCCTAAGGGTAGTAAATACAGACAGTGTTTTAATATGGACCAGTGCACAACAACACGGCCAAAGACCTGCCCTTTACATAGCTGGAACAACAGCAGTACGTAGCACAACACATTCAATATCATACTTCACTGCATAATTGCAGCTGGGACAAAATTTCCCAGCTACCTGCCAAAGCTGCCATCCCTGGAGTTAAAAGTTACACCATGTGTGCTGTCACTGTCAGAATACCGGTGTCATATTCTTTTTCTAATTTCTTCATTACTGTTTGATTACTGACCTGGATAAAACCATAAGATATGAAAACATTGTTTTTTGATGAAAATTAAAAAGACATCTCTACAAACATTTTCAGCCAAGCTATCCCGAACGTCCATTTATTGGGCAGCGACACATCTCAACTCATTTTAATTTTTGGGCTGTTTGAAATGACATTTTGTACACTCAAGTCAGTCTAATGACCCTGGTGATCCCTCTAATTTTCATCTAGCACCATCATCAGGTCAAACTTGCATCTTCTCTTCTTCATGTTTATGTAAAATTACCAAATGTTAATATGGTTACTGGTTAAAGTAAGGTGGTAAACTTGCATTACACCCAGTAGATGCTATATTAGCATAGGACTGTTAATGTGAAAATGTTAGAATACCTATGTTAACATTTACCTGCTAACATCAGTCTGTACAGCCATTAGGATGGCTTTAAACCCTTGGTATCGTGTAGTAATGTAGTTTAAATTTTTTTCTCTTTTGTACCACTTTGTTGGGAATAACTGCCTTTCCACTGTTTTCCCTAATTGCTTCTGTAATTATTTATGAGCCAAAATAATTTTCAACTTACGCTAATAAGACAGTATAACTGTGGGAATAAGAATTGAGTTTAATTGAAATTACTGCCAACATAAAGTGCATACCACTTTTAATAGTTACAGCAGTGCTCCTTTGGGGATTTTTTTCTGTCTCAAGCTACCAACTCCACAAACAAGTTAAAAGTATAACTGCAGAATTTTTCCCCCAATTGGACCTGCGAGACGGCATCTTTCTTCCATTCTGTTCATTTCTCCTTCACTTTCTACCAACCTAGCATCCAGAGAGCATGTGACTGAAAGTGAATGGTAGAAAGAGAGCGAGTATAAGCGCTGCCGTACTGTTCTGAGGTCAGAGAAAACTACTGAGTGAGGTCAGCTGCCAGTGATGGAGGGAAAAAGCTGGGAAAAGGAAGAGAGTGCAGCATTTTAAGTGCTGATATTTTAAGCTACAATGGATGGTGGAAAGGGAAAAGAGCAGGGGAACTATTACAGAGCTGGATATTAATTATATGGATGGATAGAAGTGGTTTCAAATTAATCTGAAATAAATGTTGTAGTACATTAAAATGTTGTGGTCCTTAATATGTGAGCATTGTGGAACCGCTGTTGAGTGGTGGAGGAAGCAGTGATGTCATGCCAGCACCACTTCCTGCAAGTGACTGTACAGGCCTTGAAATATGATCTCACAATATTAGCTTCGACTGCCCCTCCGTCTGGCTCTTTATCCACCAGGAGCCCCCCGTGAGCCCTGATGTAGGCATGGATAAGCACGTCAGCACGGCTGGCAGTGATTTTCAGCCACAGGATCCAGGGATTTGGATTGGTGGGGGGAATCGACAATCTCTCTTTCCTCCCAACACATCCTGAACAAACAGGCCTAGCCCCTGCCCAGGCCTCAACCCATTCCATCAGTCAGACCTGAGGGAGAAACATTCCTCCATCCCGGAAAAGAGGAGTCACATCTACAGGAGTTCTGGGAATAGAAGAAGGCTAATGAAGTGCAGGCTGGAGTTAGAGAGGAAGAGAGTGCTGTAGTGTGGAACTAGTGGAACTTCCAAACAGCGTCACAGAGAGGAGTACCAGACTAAACCCAATTCAATTGTGAATTTGAAAGCTTTACAACCACAGAAAAAAATATTTCCACTAGCAGCATTCTGGAGAATCCCCACTTTTCCCATTTTTCCAACTTTGAAAACATGTATGTAATGCAGTGTGATTTCATTGAACTCAAGCCAACTCATGGGAGAGTTTTTTAAGTGTTAGCATCTGCAAAGAAAAGACCCAGAGTAGTTTACCTCATGTATATTTGAAAAAAAATGCTGCTCAAGAACAATCTAGACATTGTTATATATGGAATTACAGTACCAGCAAAATTAAGCAGAAAGCCAGATCTGATCTACAAAGTTAATTTTGTTCTATAGTTTCTTTGGGGGACCTTACTATTTATAGAAATATTTTGTGTGTGTGTGTGTGTGTGTGTGTGTGTGTGTGTGTGTGTGTGTGTGTGTGTGTGTACACAGGCTGTTAACTGACCCTTCTAATAAAATTAAACTGCGCTTCCATATCGCACTGCTCACCCCACACATGCAGTGACAGCATGAGCTCCAAGCACAACAATAGCAGATGTTTTCTCTCTTTTGAAAGTAACTTAGAGAGCTCATAAATACAGATGTACACACCAGATCTCATTGCACACAGATGTGAGGCAATGCACTTTTCAGGTAAAAGGTTTCGAGACCACACAGATACATAATGATGAAGTCCAGCATTACATATTCAGGTGTATCTGTCATTTCAGCACCAATAATTGTGCTAATGAATGACTTTTTAGCTGCTCTAAAAACACAACGAAGAGCGAATTGGGAATTTACAGTTGGACACGGCTGTGAGTTGGAAAACTGCTCTGGCCAGCAGACTGACAGTAATGCTCTTGACAGTTTGCAGCAGACAGTATATGGTCAACTGGAGTCTCATAAGCCTCACAACTGGTAACTACTGTAAGTTGTGCACTTCAGATTGAGAATTTTATGATCTGATCGTCTTGACATATTTCAAACTGCCATTTGGCATCTAATACCTGAATGTTTCTTCTGTACAGCTAACTGACTAATGATAGCAGTGACTGCAAGGGTGACTGTTAGCTCAGGCTATTAAATAGCTATACCCAAGAGGAAAAGAAAAAAAGAAAAACTTATTTTGAGAACTACAACCATAACTAACTAAAGATAATTAGTAAGTGTAACATTAAAACATTTTCATTTCAATGCCAAGGAGAGAACTGAGGGAGAGGCTTTTGATAACTAAGCTGAAATGGGTATCGGCCTTGGTGGAGGACGCACTTTCCAAGTGCCCTTCTAGTTGCATCAAGCTTTCTGATTATAAGCATGATGTTTTTTATTTTTACAACATTCATCAATTACCACTTAATTTCTTTATAATAATGGAGAGGGGGGGGGTGTAGTAGCCCAAGTACACAACTCCACTGTGTGAGGAGTAATTTGATGGTTTATATTGGATTACTTGGTACTTAAGAAAATCTGAGGTCAATATTAACTGCCAGGTAACTGCCAGTCCTCATTCTGTCTGATCATGGCATCCATCCTCCTCCCTCATGTCAAGATTCAATAACAACAACAACAGAGCCACTGTCATTATCTTTCAGTGATGAATAATTAAGCTATCCTCCAGCACTACGCTCAGCACCTGCCCTTGAAGACAGAGCTACGAAAAAAAGCACACCGTCATGGCCAAGTAAGTGGGAGGGCCACGACACACCACAGGAATGCCCTTCAAACGAAGCGGGGGGGGGGCAATCCGACTCACAGATGGATTCTGTACAGTAAGACTAAACATATTATGATAGCATATGCAAACGATGACGCACGGGGAGGGCATGATCTGGTTTTAATTATAATGGAGTCAAAGCTGGAAATGGAATGGACACACTTTAAAATTCAATCATTTAAAACTCAAAGCTTTGCATTATGCCATCATCGTACGCGAAGCGTGTGAAATCATAAAAGAAGTGCTGGAAAATGGTGAGTGATCCAAGCTCATACCATATCTTTTCCTCTCCTGTGTTTATTAAACACAGGCTTATGAGGGTTAGCAGCCAGGTGTATCCTCATTCAATGACAACACACACACACACACACACGCATGCACACTAAAATGAGCACAGTTTACACTCTCCTATTACTCTTACCAGCCATTCAGCTCCAGTTCCAGCAGTGACTGCGTCTTCTCTGAGTTACACTGCAAACACCACATGCTGGCAAGCACTTGCAAGAAGATGTACTCCAAACATTAGCAGGTCTCCCCACCAATCCCCATTACTGCCTAAAAGTCTCCTCTAACAGACAGACGACTCATAACTACCATTTGCTATAGTTTGTAGCTCTCTGCCTCTTACAGTTCCCATTTCTTTGCCTTGTGATAGCTTCCTATGGATGGCAGGCGTGCATAGTCAGTAGTAAGTGGCAGTCTGCAAACTTTGACAGTCAAATGGAGCTCTTTCTTTTTCTCTTTCTTCCTCTCTGTCGTCAGTGCGCGGGGCTGGTAGGAGTATAAGGGGGGTGGAGGCTATGAGACAGGGGAGTGTGAGTTTCTGCCAGGGCCTGAGCAGTATGGAAGGGGGCGGGGTGCTGGGAAGGGGGTGTGAAAGTGTGGAGGCTCTGTAGCTGGGCAGGAAGAGAGAGATGGGGATGAAACACTTATCACGCAAGAAAGGGACACACATGACTCCCAAAGAAAATCATGTTTTTCAGGCACGTTATCAGAGAATGTAAAACCACGAAAAGGTCTGACAGAGTGACGGCCGAGAATAAAAGCTAAACCAATCCACTAAAAAAAGCCAGGAGAGAGGGTAAGAGAGTGGCAGCTCAATCATGTTAAGTGCATATAGGTATAGTAGAAAAATAGGAGTGAGATGGAACAGAGAGAAATGGGAAACAGTGGCATAAAGGAAAAAAAAAAAAAGATAGTGGTTGAAGGAAAGAGGGTTTGGAGTGTTTAAATGTCAGGAACCTTTTGTTAGCGCTTTTTACACAAGGAAAAGGACTGACTGGGTAGAGATGGCAAATAAAAGAGAGCACCTCTATTAATAGAGCCTTTCAGGGCTGAGAAGTGACTTAAGATATGCACTAAGAAGAGAGCTACAGATTCAGTGTCTTTCTGTTGCAGAAAATCACAGAAGACACACAATAGAAGCTGTGTATCTTTATTCGTTCTCCTTCAAATAAACATTGTTTCATGGATAGTGTTACACACTGCATAAAATTCCACTTGTACTGCACCATCAGTGCAAAGTTCAAGAAGCCCCAAACACAAAACTGACAGTGTCTTGTCTCCAGATTTCACAGTGTTGTTGAGACAGGCCAGAGACTAATCACCCCTCTGAGAAAAGGGGGTTGGAGTAAACTGCCTCCAAGTCAAAGGTATTTTCTATCTAATGACAACAGGCACAGGAAACAGGGGAGAATGGCTCCCACATGGAGCCAGTTTACAGGGACACCAATCATCCACAGAGGTACATGCACCAGTCTGTAACAACAGAGATCCTGGATCCTTCTAATTACAGGCCTGAACCCCTGAAATGATCACCTTGTCTGGACTGTTTTCATGTGAGGCTTCAAATGAAAGATGCAGAATGAGAGACAAAAGCAAAAGAAAGGGTTGCTTAGAGAGAAAAAACAAGTGCATCTCAACATGTGTCATGGATCACAGCAGGGGAGACGCACAGATTTACTTGAAATGTGTGACTCAGACAGAATGAGTATGTGCAGAAAGGCAGCCAGACAGTAACTGGCCGACTGGTCTATTTCAGTTTGAGACCTTGGGCCCGTACTGGGGTGGCTACAGCTGCTAATGCCTTGTGGAGCTGTAGATACTTGACTCAACTTACAGATCTCACCTAGCATGCAAACACGCCATAAACAAAAGTGGGGAAAAAAAGCAATTTAAGACCTCCCTTTAATAAATCTGTCACCCTCATTACTCAATCAATTTTATTACACTTCATCCGATAGGCAAACACAGAGGCAGGCCTTTAGTTTAGAAATATGTGCATGATTTTAGATATTAGCCCCAGCAGAGGCTTTGTTTTTTTCCCTTTTTTCCCTGGTGGACCACAGGGAGCAGCTAACTAGAGTTTATTTGTTTTTGACTGCGATGCGAAGTAATATCGTGGTCTCATTTTGAAGTCACACACATGATGCATGGAAGCCTGTTATGACTTTCATCATGAGGCACAGGGGTAGCATCGGTCTAGGCATCAAGGAGGGTTATGTTGAAATGATCTAATTAGATATATTCCAGGTAAAACTGGGCTGTCAAAGTTTTCAGACATAGCTGTCCTGTGTAATTTTCCCTGTCTGCCTGCCTCCATGTCTCTCTCCTCCTCCTCTAGTGTTACAACGCAGTCTAGTCGTCCCGTCTGGTGAAGGCCCACTCCATCTCCCGAGCCCTGGCTGCACAACGCTTTGCTCCAGAATGATGTCATTGAGAATTCCAAGCAGAGGCCCACTCTCCGCTCATAAAACGGCATTTCTTCAACTCAATACATATGGTCTCTCTGCATTTCGGCTCCTACTCCATCACTCTCCTTCAGATCCAAACCCTCCCTTCTTTTCCTAAGAAAGTTAACTACATAACACATGGAACCAGTCCCAACAGGCCCTCGCCGGTCAACTACACACCTACGGCTTTATCAGGTGTTGTATCTGAGTCTCATCAGGCAGAGAAAAAAAACCCCCTGGACTTTCCCACTGCAAAGACAATGAAAAAAGACAGAGCAGAAGAAAAGAAAGCAAAAGAAACAACAGGGGAAAGTGATAGCTTCCTGGAAACTTGGTCACACTTTTGGCAGATGGTGCGCTGTCTACATGACATCATCCATCGTTTCTCATTATCTGCTTTTCCTGGATGCTGTGCGACTAAGACCTGCGCTAAGAAACGGAAAATAAAATGAAAAGTCAGCCCTCGCCTGGTCTGGAAACAATTAGAACAGGCTGATGTCATAGTTTGATACAACAGCATACTAAATGAGATGTAGTGGCCCGGGACAGTTTTGTGAACACAGAAGACGTTGTATAGGAGAGAAGAAAAAAAAAGAAACATCATTCCTTTGTAAATTCTCATGAACAAAGAATCTGTGCATAAGAAGGGTCTGGCAGCAGATGTATAAATAGAGCTGAAATAGGAGTAATTAAAGGATATGCTGCCTCTGTTCATCACATCCTGGCTGCAAAGCTGGAGCAGATGTGTTGCCTGTGGGATCCTATGGGAATGATCAAAGATTATCAGTGGCAAGTGCTGTCTGCGAGGCTTTTCTCTTTTCACTGTTTGCATATCGCTGCAGTAATGCATCCACATGCATACAAACTGAAGGCTGAATTGGAAGAGGTGACGTTTGAATTTTGCTACATCGCAACATTGTTTCAAAGCACGCATTATGGTTTTTTAACATCAAGTCTTATCACATCCTTTTCCCTTACTATGACCGGGTTTAAACCTTGCAATTATTTATTTTTTTTAAAAACACTGACCAGTAACAAAAGTAACCAACAGCCTGGTTATAACTGCAGGCTTGCTATATTATTCTTTAAAACTTTAGTGGGACTTTTTTTTTGTTCCATATTTGTTTGCTAAATATGAAGCTTAAGCCATGAGACAGTTACCTTAGATTATCATTAAGACTGGATGCAGTGAGGAAGACTTCTAAGCCTCTTCTGGGTGGAGTGGTGGTTGGTCTCTTTATGTTTGTGTGGGTGTCCTCTGGTTTCTTCTTACATTTTAAAGACATGTAGGTCAGGTGGCTTCTCTAGGTTGCACTGAAATATGAACGCAAACATCTAGTGACTTGTCACTAGATGAGACCTGTAACTAAACAAACCTTGACTTTACAAATCAATCATGTTTTTGTCCTCCTTTTTGTGTCTGCAGTAAAATTTAAAAAAAGAAAA
The DNA here is from genome assembly GCA_024447675.2 of Pterophyllum scalare. Lineage (NCBI taxonomy): Eukaryota > Metazoa > Chordata > Actinopteri > Cichliformes > Cichlidae > Pterophyllum > Pterophyllum scalare. The sequence continues at coordinate 42,135 of JAMQGT020014688.1, read as the reverse complement.
AAAGAACACTGCAAATACACCACTTCAAAACCATCTTTTTTGCATTAAGATGCCATCTCTCTCCTATAAATATAAATAGAGGGTGTGTTTTTGTGCTGTTACCAGTATTAGAAGGCAGCCCTGTTTGTCCAGTTAATATTTCCCCTTTCAGCTCACTCTATTACCAGTTACTGTATTTCTCCAAAGCTCTTCACCGTAGCCCCTCCCATCAGGGACACATACTACAGCACAGTTCTCCCCTGCTAAAAATAGACCCATGTGAGGTGACACGCTCTGGTAAACAGCGCGAGTGAGACAATGCTGTGAAGAACAAGAAAAAGAATACACATTAACAGAATTAACACTGAATGCCCTGCTGACTTCATCCCATTATCGGTTCCTTTGTGGCGCATCGAAGTGCAGCGTTTTTCAGTGACACACTAAAATCTTGAGGTCAACTGGAAAACAGAGTGGTACTCAGAGCAGCCACGACTGTAAATGTGACATAAGCCACAGTGAGTATAAATACTCATGGCAGTCACGATGACTGCATTTGCAAAGCGCTGCCACCAGAACGACAGAACAGACCTGAAAGAAGCTTTGGACCCAGTCTACAATGGGCTCTCAGAATGATATCGCCACCCACTGGTTAGATATGATACTATATGTTCCCTTGAAGATGCATATTAGGTCGGGGGGGGGGGGGCAGACACGTGGTGGTGATGATGTCATTCAGGATGACCAGGGTCATACATGTTTGCCACAGCTGCATATCAGGAGGGTGGCTGGGTTATTCAAAGGCACCAGGATGTAGCAGACCAGCTTTTTCTAGTTGAGAGATGCTGGTGGGTGGGGCGGGGGTTAGTGCAATAATCTATTTGAGGTAGCAGCAGAGTCACACCTGTCTCAAGTCACACAGACTGTGGTTTATATGCATTACAGGTCAGGAAAATGTGGCACGGCAAAGATGAGTTTGTGGCATGCAACAAGACCCCACAGCAAAGATACCTTCTATAAATATATTCAACACATTTCTCTTTCTTTTTTATCACATTTTAAGAATGTACAAAGCCATCTAGTGTGCAGTGCAAGCAACTTTGGTTTAACTCAATAAACATTTTCAAAAAATTATAGAAAATATTTCTAATGTCATGTCTAACCTTCCTAACAGCACCATGCTGGCCAATCAATGATCAAACAGACTCCCGATTTATTGCCAAACACTTAAAATCATGTCTTGCTTCCTTCCCTGGAGCCATCTATCAATATTATCTCAGATTAAAAATATATAATCATTTGACATAAACCACACTTGTTCCTAAAATAATTCTTTGTGCTTGCATTGTATGTGTATCTCTCAATGCAATCATTTTGGAGCCATGAGCAAAGTCAAATCATTGAACTGGGTAAATTGACTTCAAGGCTTACACTGATAATAATTGCTGTTTCAATCAGATTCCATTCATCGCCGACAGCAACAGAGATCTGATTAAATAGCTGATGATCTCAAACACGTTGTGTTGCTCAATCATTCAAATCGCTCACAAGATTTCATTAGCAGTCAAGCAAGAAATGATGTTGTGGTTTAGAGGTGATTGTGGTATAATTAAGTGTCTAGTGAAGAGACATGCTAATTGCATGGAAGGTTTTGAATCCATGTCTTCTTTCAAATGTATGGTTCAGCATCAATAAAGAAACATGCTAGACTGCTTAAATAAATCATCTACATAATTTGCTTACATTATGTCAAAGATGATCGAGACTAAAGAGAGACAGATAAAGTGAGGAGGCGCAAATTGAAATCTCGACATTCCTATAATACTTAGACTGCTTACATTCCACCACCACTCACCTCTTCGCACACAGCTGTCTAATCACTTTAACAGAACTTGCCTCACTTTGTTTTCCTACAGGCCTGAACTCCCCAGTCAAGACTCCAGTTTCTTGCCATGCTTTGCTGCCCTTCCCTAAAGCAAAGCAAAATGCCTCCATAGCACCCGAAGCCCACAGAATAAACACTACGACTAAGCTTCGATGTGCCCTAAGGAGCGCCTTCCCACTCGGCCATATACACTGGCACAAGCCATTGTTTGTACTGGCACTGCATGTAAAGGCGGCCTCTCTCATGTCTGCTTCTTTACGCCTTTTAGATTCTGCTCCACTTGGAAGTGAGAGCGTAAAATGTATTTCATTTTAATGCCCCTCATTAGGCTGACAGGGAGGGAATCATTCAGGAAACCCAATGTTATTTCAGGAGAAAAGAAAAAGGAGAACTGAATACAGATGTGGGGAAATTAACGCTACGAATATCTGCTGCTGCTCCAATACTGGGAATGATTTTAACAAAGAAATTCAAGTCACAGGAGCCACAGAAGAGCTCTTACTGTAAAGATTAATGTAATTTCAAACTAAGCTCCATTCTAATCAAATTGACCAAAGCACTGACAAAAGAAACTCCGAATACAAATCAAAATACATGAATCGAACAAGGAGAAATATTTGTTAATGCACTGGAAAGGAAATCTAAAATCCATTTGCCACTGCAAGTTCATCGAGTACGAACTTCCTCCAATGATTGTTTCAGTCTCTAAAGAGACAAGGAGCACTGAAAGCTGGTAAGTGAGCAGGACTGCTGTATCAGGATCCCAGCTGTCAAAGGAAATCCTGACTGTTCTGTTTTTCTTTTGCCCTTTTTTTTCAAAAACTTTGCACATCTAAGCAGAAACCCCAGATCAGCCACAGAATTAACATGAGAAAACTCAAGATGGGTTTACATGTTATGAGAGCTTTTCCCTGCCGTAATGAAAACTTAATCAGCTGTATTTAAATATTAATTGAAAGCCACAGTTGAAAGCACCTCAACAATGGAAGCAGAATTAAACAAAATAATTCATGACCCCCCACCTGTCTTCCTGCAGAGACATGCATGTCAAAGTATTCATATTTTGACAATGAGCCTAAAGATCAGAACTTATAAAAGTTGAAAAATTACAAACTCGTCATGATTTTTTTTTTGTTTTTTGTTTCAAAGCCACAGACAACCAGGAAGCAATCAATCACAGAACAAAAGCACAGCGATAATGCATCCTCGATCTACGCTCCTTTTCCTCACAAGCGTGAAAGGAAGCTGAGAAAACCTTTTGTGCGGGTCACGAGAGTGCTGAGAAATGGATTCATGTTGACATATTCCAGTGGAACAAGATATCCTGAATGCGCAAGTTCCATTCATACCACATTTCCACAAGACCTGGTAGGTGCATGTCAGCAGATCTTATGTTTCAACATACACTCCATTCAGGCAGTCTGGGTAGGACATGCAGCCCGGTTTAACAGTGATGGAGACTTTCTGAGAATAGCATGCGGAGTCAAATTCATGAGGAGCGGTTTTGCAGCACTGTGTTTATCGTTTAATTTCTCTAAATGCCTCCTGCAACCTCCTCCTGAGACAGTGCCAAAGCATTTTACGATAAAAGAAGGTCACACGTGGGTACAGGCTACGGATTAATTTGCCATCTCAGTGACAAACTACTTGACACTAACAGAGGTTAATGATATTTGGCTTCCATTTAATTCACACAAAATCAAAGCGTATTTGATGGCTACAAACTCGCACAGGAAGTCAATAACAACTAGTCCTTTAGGAGCAAGATGCAGGAGAGACAGCCAGCCGTATCATGTATTAACACAAAGCTTGAAACAGACAGATTCCCATCATTTTAAAGGAATAGGTAAAAAAAAATAAATCTATCTGCTACCGGTCCTTGGAGGTTAGATTTACACCCCATAAAGCTTTCAGTCTTATTGACTCAAAGTATGTCTTTGTAGGCTGCAGAGCCCATCGATCTGTAAACCATCAATTACTTATTGGAGGAACCGGTTTGGTTTTCTGAGCCCACAGGATAAAACACTAAGATGTTATGCAGCTGGATCTTTCTATTACAAATTGCAATAATGTTAAGACATGTTGGTTTATCAGTGTGAAAAATAAAAACACCAGTCAATACTGATAGGGACTCATTTTTGTTATCCCATGATACACATTTCTAAAAAAACCAACAAAAAAAAAACAGGTTTGGGTGAAGATAGAAACATAGGGGGCCAGAAAGGATGTTTCTCCATCTCCCTTTTTTAGAATCCTTAATTTTTCTATTTTCTTGAGAGCTCAAGGGTGTAACAAGGAGACTGAAGCGCCTCGACATGCTGGTTTGGTGCTCTTTTTATTGAATAAAGAACTGACTAATTCTGTCAGACAATTTGTAATCGCTTGAACTTCCGTATAGCCTCTAGGGTCAATAAAAAGCAGGAGGCTGTATCGGTGGAAAGTAATTCTCACACCCACATGGCAATCTATGACAGACATAAAAAAAATCAACAGGATCCAAATGAGAATGTTGTCTCTTTTGGTGGAGTCCATTTCCTTAATTTTATTCCCTTTTTTATACTGGCTTGGCAGAACTTGGGCCAAAATGTCGGGGGGGGGAATTATATTTAGTCTATGGGAAAGAGCAGGAGACACAGTTTTCCATCTGTAAAACTGACAACTTTATTTCCAGGTCTGGAATCATGAGTTTATATCACATTCGGGGTAAGGCCAGGTAGTAAAACACATATCATACAGAAGCACGAAAACAGTGGGAATCAAAAACACAGTTAATTCACTTATGACAAGTGAGGCCATATAGTTTGTCTTTCATTAGGTTAAATACTTAGCGGCTTCTCTGATGCTCACCAATTATCCACATTTTCTGTCTTTATGCAGAACAAAGCAAGGTGGCTCCTGATTCAAGCTTCATATTTAGAATGCAGATTTAACAAAGGCTGTTGCTTTATTCTTAAGCCCCGGTACGGATAAATGATAAGGGACATTCGTGTTGCCAGATTTAACTCCATAAAAAATATAACATACAGCAATTCTTTAGCATTAGTAAACTTATTTGGAATTGTTAAATATACTCAATTAATGATCCACAGATATGAAAATGAAAACTAGTGAAAACGCTTTGTTGAAAGCTCATGCACAGTTTAGGTAACCACACAGAAATGCAGACACTTTCATTATACTGAAGGGAACTCAGTCTAGTCTGTCAGTGTCAGCTTTCTATGTACTTTATCATCACTGCTGTTCAACAAATTCACTGTGTAAAATAAGGTCAACCCCCTCACTTTAACTTTACAGAAGCTGTACAGCCTACTACAGCAATCCTGCAGTAACAGCCGAGAGGAGCCACTCCAGAGGGAGGGACATAACATCCTCAAACCAACCATGATAACAGGATGAGATAATCTTCCTTCTATAATCTGTTTATATGTTTGGAGCGGAGCACTTACAGCTCAGTCTTTAGTGCTTCATGTTCCACAGGAGGGCCACTGTGAGTGTGACAGGTCACACTGTTGTCTGCTAAACCTTCTGTTCAAGTACATAAACATCTGGCCAGCATAAGGTAAATCCTTCCACAAGACACATCTCTACTTCATGCTTAAAAAAAAAGGAAAAAAAAACCCCTTTTGTTCATATTTTAACAGTTTCCCATGTGGACACAAGAATAATGAATAGCATATTCAAAAAAGCCACTTCACAATATTTTTTTTGCAATTACAGTGCATTTGATGATGAAACACCAAGAAATTCTCTGTAATAAAAAAACGACTGAGATTCATACCTGCTGCACCATGTCTAGTTGTCCCAGAAGGGAATTCTGAATTTTTTTATGCTATATAATAATTCAGCAACATCCTGTCAGGGATAACACCACATGTGACGTGATGGCATGTAAACACAGGACAGAGATATAACTGGACTGAGGAAAAGGGAGAGGAAGGGGTGAGCTGCATGTGATGTAACAAAAATGCAAAGTTTGCATACACTGAGTACAGTGCAGCTCTGTATTCTCATGTCCAGTAAGGCTTGGGGGGGGGGTACGCAGTCAGGTCAGTACATCTAATGGGTTCTAACAATGTCCTCATCATGCCATCCATTCTGTTAATAGGACTAATGAGAGGATGAGCAAGTGAACAAAGCGCAAAGGCCCCTCATAAACAAATGGAAAAAACAGATCAGCATCCATCGAAGATCCAGCTATAGGCTGAAAATACATCAACAGGATGTGCCTTATGAGCAACACAATCAGCAGGAATGTACAGAGTCTTACGAAACAGCAGCTAAGACTCTATATCATGTACACTCCATATAGTCACAGTTTAAAGTTCTCATTTTACTATTCCAATTTCAATTATTCTGCTGATTAAGTTTCCAAAGGCTGAAAAACAAAACAATAAATAGTGTATTATAGTTTGATGCAGCCCAATATCTTATCTTCACATACCAGTAAGCTTGTTTCAACAGGATTTTTTGTGTATATATATATATATATATATATATATATATATATATATATATATATATATATATATATATTATACACACACACATGAACACACACACACACAAAATCTGCTGGTAATTGATTGATCATGCATGCATCCCAGCCTGACACACACCTGTGGAGCTGGAATATGTAAACCGCTGCAATTTCCTGAACCTGCACTTCACAGCTAGGATAGATCTCTCTCTCTCTCTCTCTCTCTCACACACACACCCACACACACACCCCTACACCTCCACAGCAGAGCCCACCTACCTCCACACATCTGCTTCCTGGTTGGTCCATACAGTATCAAATAAGAGCCAGGTTCTGATGACTAACTACTACTGCTCTTTAGAGAAAGTTAAGGTGACCGTGGTTACTAGAAAGCTAAATGTTTATGGTCTTAGTCTCGACTCGGACAGGACTAGGAACCTCCATCTGAATGATTTACTTTCTACTAATCAGCACATTCCCCTAAACGTCAATGAAAAGAGGAGGCTCTCTGCGCACTGAGAACCCTCCCCCTGCCTCACTTATCAGCTTTGTGCCTCACAGCCTCTATTTCTTTGAATCTCTCCTCTTCTTTCTTTCTTTAGTCAACCTCTCTCTCTCTCTCCCTCCCTCCCTCCTCTCCGCTCTCTACCATCAGCTGCCTTCTTACTCTCACATCCAAACATGTCTCTGCCCTGGTCTGTGGTCATTTATTCAGCTGCTGTGTTGATGTCTGTAAATCAGTGGGGGCATGTTTGGAGCCTGCGTGCTACAGCTCTACAAGGTCACCATTATTTTTTTCTTCCTTTTTCCCCCCTCTCCTCTTTAGGACACATGGTGTTGCCAAAGGGTAAATCTGAGCACTCAACCAGAACACATCCTCAGACAGCCAGAGCATCTGCAGTTAGATAACAGGTTGTCTAAGAGGATCTTTAAATTTGAGGCAAAAGAAGAATTCCATTCAGATTACATTACATGTTTAAGGTTTCAAGAAGAAGTGAAAAATTACTTTCTGTGGCCATTCATCTTTTCCATTTCAGGAAAGGAAATGCTGTGGCATTTCACCCTGCAGTTACTATTTCTTCTCAATAAGAGAAGAATTTTCCATAAAAAAAGAAAGAAAGAAAAAACACTTAAAAGTGTGTAATTATATTAAATGAGAAAAAAACACAAAGGGGTAAAAAAAAAAAAAAAAAAAAGACCCATGGTTGCTGTATTGGAAAAAAAAAATCAGGACATAAATCCATTTCATGACAATAAAAAGCGGCTATTTTTATTTTTTGGCTTCCAGATAATATGAAACCGTTAAGTAAGCCTTGGTAGTTAAGCTCAGTATCAGCAATCTGGGAGAAAAGCCAGAGAACCAGGCTATAAGGCTGCAGTAGCCGCTGTGGGACTCCAGACAAGGCAAGAGCCCCCATCTGCCTTAATTTGTCTTTTCTCCTTTCTCTGATGACTCACAGTGGAATTCAGGTCTACTCGTTTATTTGACTTTTAATGTCTCCCATTGTTTAATTTCTTAGCTCTCTGCCCTTGACTTACTCACAGTGGAAAGCCCGACTAGCATGACTCTGCACCCATTAGACAACTCTGACTGTTTCTCAGTTTCTTCATGGAGAATGCAGCCAAACCCACGGACTATCCACACAGTGGGAGGGAGATTAACATAAGACCTCTATCAAGTAGTCACAGGAGATTTTCTCAGTCCTTGAGGCGGTTCACTGTCCTGAAGACTTTTTACCAACAGATGGTGCTGGTGTACAGTTCACTGTACAAAGAATGATGCTGGGTTTAGGGCTATCTGACTGATTAATAGAGTCCCACTCATCTTCATCAAGACGGGGGAGGAAAAAAGTTGATGTAATGTAGAGCAGCAGGAGGAGAGTTATCGTAAAAAGGTGGAAAAAGTGTATATATAAAGAATTTAGAGCAAGGGCAACACAAAGCAAGGGAGTGGAAATTACTCAGCTCCTAAGGGAGCTTATTTAAGCTGCAGGCAGACATGTTCATGTCTTCAAGAGGAGAAAAGTTTGATCTATTTGGCATGACTGGTCTAAAATTATTGGAAAGTAATGATTTATGGTGTGGGTGTAAAAAAACTGACACCTAATTAAAAACAAACAAAAAAAACTCCCAGAATGATAGTAATAATTATCAATAATTTAAAAATTGTGAACAATGTATTAAGCTAGCAATATCTGAATGGAAATTAAGTGACCAAAATTATTATTATTTTTTTTATAACAAGGTGCTGAACAAATGTATAAGTGAGGAATGATCATAACTGTTTATTAACAGCTTGGAACTATATAAATCATTTTTCTTTCCATGATTCTCCTTTGTTTTTTGTTTTGTATTATTAATAGTGTTCATTACTAGAATATGTCATGCCAAAAGGTATAAAGGTATAAATAAATAAGGTAATAAAGGTATTATAAACATTTTCAGTCAAATCATTTTGGTTATGGTTTGGTCTTCTATGTTGTAAAATTTTTAATAAAAGACCAAAATATATACATAATGCTACTTCTAACGCTATGATAGGCACTGAATGGTACAGACATTCAGGTCTCTGTGAACGGGTCCTCATAGATTGAAAGCGGGAGTTATCACAATTACGTGCACGTGCACAGATCTCTGAGGCCAGTTGTCAAGGCAACAGCTAAGGCTGATAGAAAAGCAAAAAAAAAAAAAAAAAAAAGCACTGTCCATACCATTAGAAAATATGGATGTGTGTGTGAAATCATCACCCTCCACTTACACATAGTCCAAACCAATTAGTCCAACCATGATAAACATTTAACTTTAATGACTGTTTACCGGATGCAGCCCCAGCCTCCCTGACACATGCTTATTTCACTCTCACACAGGGACATGTGCTAATTCCACAAATCCTAGGCACACATGACGAATGTGAGTAGAATCTACTTTATAACCAAATATTAATTGGTGGGGGGAAAAAAATCAAATCAGCTAGCTGTGCCACATAGTATACAGAGAGAGTTCATCTAAGGCCCAATATATATTTTCCTATGTTCGCACTGAAACCTTGGAGAATGATGTTCAGATTATTAGCCTTCTGCCAAAATCGGTATTTTATCTTTTCTTTTTTTTTTTTAAACCTATGCACTGTCAGCTGAGAGAAAGCTAAAAGCCCCCAAAGGTACCACTCTGTTTTACAGCACAAATGCACTGGCGTACCATTATAAAATCCCCCTACCATCCCCTGACCCTTCCCAACCTTGCTCATTTCTGTCATTAAAAAAAAAAAACCACAAAAAAAAAAACACACTGGATAGTCAGAGTCTGCTTTTTCACTGAAAAGAGTTTGTGGATTAGCACCAATTATCAGGCTGAGCTCAGGAGCCGCAGCTTGTTCACAGCTGAGCTTCAGCTCTTTGAACCAACAGTGATGCAGGTAAAGGACTGTACACACGCTAAATCCCATTCATAACAAACCACTGCGAGAGATTAACAATGAAAATACAAAACCAAGGGCACATGGGCAAGCTGAGGGTGCATACCGCTGATCTTCTGAGCAGTGTCATCCAGGTTTGAACTCCAGCTGACTGAACCATTTGCTGCATTACAATCCTTACTCTCTTCCCCTGTATTTTCTCTCTCTCTCTCTCTCTCATTATCAATAATGCTGCAAAAATGCCTATGAAATATTTTAAATCAAGATATGGAGCGCAAGCCCAGCAGCCTGCAGCAGAACGCCAAATTCCAGTCACACAATGATGAACTGCTCTCTTTCATTCTACATCTCCTATATATTTGAAAGTTATTCAATCAGCCTGATGCACACACAATGAGCCTGCATGGGTGCATATGTGCATGTGCAGTAACACATGGCCAAAAAAAAAAAAAAAAGACCACAAAATGAAGAGTGTGTCTATAAGAGCTGCAGTGCAGCAGCATGAGCTCATCACTCTTCTCTTTCCCCTCCTCCTTCACTGCCCCCCTCAAATCTCACCCCTCCTCCTGCTCACCATTACATAAGTTAATACAGCACACATGCTCATTATTCTCCAGGCAGGCGCTGTAAAGAGATGCAAAGGAATATGTCATCAAAAGTAGTACAAAAGCAAAAAAAAAAAAAAGCCACAGAAAGCATCAGCGACCGTGTTTCTCTCTGAGCTTTCACTGTCCCCGACTGATCACAAAAAGCAGAGCAGAGGCAACACAAATTTCGGCCCCTGCTTTAATCACACAGAAAGTGCAGAAAAATGAAGACTAGGAGACATTCTAGAAACATGGCATTTTTTTTCCACAAATGCATGCATTTCTGTTTAGTGCATTTTTGCACATCAGACACTCCAGTAAACACCACGAACATGAAACGTGTCTCCAGAGGGTAGCTTTCTTAAGCATTAAAGTAAACAAACTTGCTTATTAGCATTTCAAAAGCTGCACAGCTTAACATGAGCAGTGTAGATACTGCAGTACAGGCAATGTTCCCAAATATATTCCCCCATAATGTTACAACCCTGCAGCAATAGGAGGTGAAAAGACGGTGAGAGCCTGTCCCTTATACCTACACCACACATGCACATTTATTACTGTGATGTTCAAACGTCTTCTCAGCGCAATGGGGTGACCAAACTATTACGAACAATGATTATTTCTTAAGTTAATATAAAACTTTTTTCACAGAATACTGATGTCCCTCTGGTAAAGATATAAATCTAAATTATTCAGTGGTATGTGGATGCCGACTCCAACTGATCGGAAAAAGCCAGCTTTAGACATCAAGCTACAAAACAAAAGTAGACAAAATAATGCATCAAGGTCTTTTTCTGGTCAACCGCACTTCATACTGTGAAAGTCAGCCCATTAAAAAGAGCCCATACACAGAAATGCAGTGTGAAGTTATTTTCTAGTAGATATAAACAGTCTTTCAGCTCTTCATCACACTATTTCCTATTAACCTGTGCAAAATCAGTTTGACAACAGAAAAAAAAAGACTGGCCGATGGCATCAGTAAACGCCATATTTGTCAGATCCAAGTCATCAGGACCAATATCGACCAATACCTATTTTAAGAAGGTATATCGCTGCGTACCTGCTATTACAAAAGAAATGCTACTCTCACTTTAATGTACCGAACACCAAATGTGGAAGCTGTTAAACTAGCTGTTTCTAACTGCAATCAGAGAACCTCTTTTCAATAGTAACAGCCTCTTCACATCTTCATCATCGTGACATTTTTTGAACAGAATACGGCTTCCATCCTAGACACGTCTAAGCTTTTCCACCCTGGAGTTTTTTGTTTTTTTTTATCCCCTCACCGCAGTGGAACTGCAAGCTTGTGTTGGCAGGTTGCTACTTTTCCATTACACCCCCCACCCAAAAAGACCCAACTTGTCTTATAATCAGCTTGCTAAAGCAGAGAACCAACAGAGAGGTCAGTGTCTGCTCTCATTTCTTCTACAAGTACATTCTTCAGTTGCCTACCAGCAAACACTCGGTTCATATCTGACAAACACCTAGTTATGTCCCAAGTGTTAAGTCCCTTTTTACCTATCAGGAAGCACTGCAGGTTGACATCACAGTTCAGTCAGAATAGACTCCACAGAGTTTCTTTTCAGTACTCTGTCCCATGAAAATCCACTGTGAAGTGAGGAGGCACCGATGACAAGCTCCAGATCCACAGACACTAAATAAATAATGCTCTCGTCGTCACACACTTTGACATTGAAACAGCGAGATCAAATCCTCCCTGGTGTCTACAGTGTCACAGCTAAAGGAGTAATCAGCCATACACGCATCACCTCAGAAATTGGTTAGCATAACCTATTCAAGGAGGTTCCACCTACTTGCCCTGTCTTTTTTTGTATTTTTTTGATTGTTTATTTTTTTGTCGTTGGAATTTATGGAGTAAGGCCTCATTTTGGGCAGTTTCTGTACAGACGGGCAGCTAAAAATATGTTTACAAATTTGTATTGATTGATAAGTTTATCGGAGATACTGCCGTTTTATCATGAATCTGTAGTGTGGTAGTTTCCCAACAGTAAATAAATGGTAAATTTAAACAGAGCCTTCCAAAAATGTTTGTTTTGCAACACTGCATTCGTTTCACAGACTGATACTAATGCAAGGGTCCACTTGGGACTTGGTGTTGTAAAGTTCATCATCAAAGAGTAAAATGCAAGGCTCTGAACAGAGGTCTGTGTGACTGTAAGGATTCTACTACACAGACACTGAACTACGATACGCAAACTCTTACGTGACCTTCAGACACACTTCAAGCAGCCTTGAAAATAGTCTAATGCGAGGGACTGCTCGTCTGTGGCACCTACAGCTGTCCATGCGCGCATGCACAAACTAGTATAATCCATGCATGATACGAGATCCAACAGACATGACAATTCTGCATCAGTGTGATTTTGAAATCCACTCTCTATCATCTACATTAGGTCACACATCAATAACAGCATTCTCATTTTTATAAAACTCCAATTCCTGAGTACTTAGCAGTGTAAGCAGAGCCTAAAGACATATTTTAAGTTTGAATCTTGCGAAATGAAATCTGTCAAGCATACCAACACTGACACTAAAACCTGTCATAAATGTTGCCGTAAGATGGAGTCAGTCTGCTATCAGTATGCAATTGAATGCAAAAATTCAGACTGACGGCAACATGTTGGCAATCTGCATTTCTAAATTATAAATTAGACAGCAATTATTTGCAAAGCTTTGATGATCTCCGTGACAGTGAGCGCAGTCGGTTCAAGTCCGACAGCAACTGGTTGCAGAAAGGTAGTCTCCAATCAGGTGACCTATGCAATCACCTTGCAATCAAAAGTGTTTAGTCACCAAAAGTTACAGTCATACAATGTGCAAATTCATTACAAACACCAGGCAGCCACCAATTTTTAAAAAATTTTTTTTTTGGTAGATGGAGTATCCCCCCCCATTTTCTTGACAACAGTCCTTTATGATTCTGGCTGCCTGTCTGGGGTCACTGAATGAACTTGGGACTGATGAGATTCCTCCCTGATGTGAAGGATAACTAAAAATCTAAATTGCCTAAAATTGTTGCACAGTATAATGATTGGAAACTTTTCTGGGTATTTTCCTTGCCAGTCAGTGGGAAGCATTTAAAATTTGATCAAAGAGACAAATCAAAAATGATAAGAAAAGGCCAAATAGACTGAAGTCAAAAGTAAACCTGAGAATCCTTGCAGGTTTTATAATCAGACTGAAAGCTGAACAGTAATAGAAAGGCACAATGGGAGAGACAAAAAGAACAGGTCACTTAATCTTATAATCCTGTCACTATAGACTGAATAATATAAGGTGGAAAGAAGATCATTTCTGCATACTGGTTTTTGTGCCCATTCCCAAAGCGATTTGTCAGAGGACATTTCTGTTGTAGTCCTATGGCAAGACAATGATAAGGGAGAGGACTTAAAGGAGACAGAAAAGAAGACAGAGATTACTTTTAAGTCTTTATTATTAAGGCATGTCCCTGATAAGGTAAACTGTCAAGAAAGACCTTGAAAAGTCACTTCACTGTTGCCCGTCTGCCTTGTTCTGCTGTGTGATAGTATATTTCCATAGTTGTAGAAAGGAAACCACCAAGCTAGAGCATATAGACAGGAATGTTATTGGATTAGTCAGAAATATCTGCACAGACTGCTGTGGTCAGTCAGAAAGACAACCATCACTTTGAGGCCCCTGCCATCCGCAGTGGTCAGTGCCAGATGGTCTCCTACCTTATAGTTCGGCTGGATATGCAGTACTTCCACATGGCATTCCAGACGGCAGTGACATCAGCAGAAGCATCAGACATGCCCGAGAAAAATGTACATGGCAACAAGACGAAGTTTTAAAAAAAAAAGTTTCAAAAACACAAAAACTGCAGCAACTCCCCCTAAATGAGCCAGAAGAAGAACAGTCTGTGCTCACTCCCTCCTTAACCACAAATTACACCCCACATCCTTCACTTTCCATAGAAAACCCACAGAGAAGTTCATTCTTTTGCTGCTAAAGTTACTTTGTGTGTGCCTTTTCAGAGTTCGCCCCGTCCTAGTTTATGTTGGGCTCAGAGTTGCTGCTCTTGCAAGCTGCCTGATGACCAAGTAAGGTAAAGGCCCAGCATGTATAGCAGAAGAAAATCATCCCTCTTTTTAACAAAAGCTCTCCACCCACAATGAACCACACAGCAGTCTCTCCCCCTTCTCTCTCCAGACACCCTTTGCTTTTTGTTCCTTTTTCTTCTGTCCAATGCAATCTTTCACTTCTCTGCTGCTCCCATGATGCATGCTCCTCAGCGGTGATGGGCTGGGCCTGTGTCATATGTTTCATGGATACTTGTTTATGTGTATTTGCCTTTTAATGAAACAGTGAGAGAGAGAGAGAGACACAGCGCAAGAGAGAGAGAGAGAGAGAGAGAGAGAGAGAGAGAGAGAGCGAGTGTGAGTGAGTGAGAGAAAGAGAAGTAGATGAAGAGATAGAGCATGAGAGCTTTTTGCGCTTGTCGACATTGTAATACTTCGGCAAGCGTCCAACAATCACACTGCTCTCAATGGGAAGGCCATGCTGCAGGGAAGGTGAACCCCAGTTCAGCAGCTGGAAGAGACTGTTTTGAGTTACTAAATTGACATTGCTTTAACAACACAGACTGTTAAAATGAAGCCAGTGCAATGTAATGAGTTACACCCAGTGACCAGGATATTCCAGTAACTCTGTGGGATTAGACACATAATGAGTTGGTTGCAGTTTTTGGAAAAAATACATACACAATTGTCCTAAATAATTCCAAAAACCCACTGAGTCACAGAGTAAGAGCAGCTGTTAGTACAAGAGGTTGCACTAAATAAAGAACTAAGATACAACCTAAAAAAGTTGATATAATAGTATAATAGCATATGTACATGATGAGGATGCACCTAAAGCTGGGGGATTCCCTGAAGCCTGCATTCACAGTTTCTAGCTAAATCTGTGATGCATTATTAATGAATCATGGACATACTGTGTCCTCGCCTTCAGAGTACTAATGCCAAAGTACTCTGTGTTTATGTACATACAGAGATGCAACAGAAGGCAGGTGCGTCTGATTTTTCACAGATCCTGGATCACTGTCATCACACTGCAGCTTGCTTCTGTTTCAGATATCAAACATCAGCATGACGGGATGCGCATAGAGGAAACCTCTGCACACACAACCGGTGAGATCTCTCTAGTGTAGCAGGGTGATAATGGACCAAAAATATTGCAGTCATTTTCTGTGCAACTCTAAATCCTGGTATCTAAATTATATTGCTTAAAAAGGAAAGGAAAGCAACAATTCTGCGTCATCTGAGCTTAAAACTGTTGCTTGAAATACTTGAGATGACAGAACATCAAACAATAGACCTCCTGAACATTAAAGCACCTTCATCATCATGGAAAATACATCCATTTGTATTTTTCTTTACATCTTAAATAGATGATGTTGGCTTTGTGCAAAATACCTCAACGAGCACCTACATTTTAAAGGACGTGGAGGATATTAGACATCCATCATAAAACAGGAGGGAGTGTATCCCTTCAAACATACCTGGAAGTTTAAAGAAAATGAAAGCACGATCGTCAAGACGTTACACTAAGCGACTTGTGAGCTCTGATTCACTGCTGTGATTTACAATTTGAAAGGTCAACAAGGACATTTACATCGAATCTGAGGTGAAGTTTGGCATGTTGAGGTGAAAGATGAAAAAATGCCAAATCTGATGTAAGCAACAAAGCTAGCCTCATCAGTTATGCGTAGATTGTGCAGTAGGTGAAAGGTGAACAAGAAGAGGTTCCCATGGGACCGAGATGAATGAATTCAGTGATGGCCAGATCAATCCACTCTTTTCAGCAGTGCCAACACTAAACAGACACCAACTAGATAGTTCTAAGTTACTTAACCAAGTGCTTTAATAACAGCTATAACTTGATTTCCTGGGAGAAACTGACAATGGTTCAGACAGCTCACTCTCCCCCGAATGATGTCTTTCAGCATGAGCATGTCAGCGAGCAGAGTTCAGCACTGCAACAGTTTTTCTATCAATCAGCTGATTTAAGAAGAAATTTAAGAGTTTGTTTGAAAAAAACAAAACAAAAACAAAGCAGAAAAGCACTGATTTGCCTGACGTTGGGACGACTGCACCTCAGGTAGCAACATCAACAAGCTCTGAGCGTTCCGTTGTAATTATGAGCTATTTAAAACACGTAGCACTTCAACTGCAAGAAATGATTTAAGCCAAACACGAGCCATTTCAAAACATACCTTTTATAAAAGTTGTTGTGTGGGTGCAAACACAGCACATGCCAATAATCCAGACAGAAAGCTTTGAACTTCCACATCTTCAGGTCAGATAATCAAACGGCTGAATAGAAGTGGAATCCAGCAACGTTAAAAGGCACCACGGCACAGCAGCATGCTCATTTCTTCAGCCAGTCAATCCCCGGCGTGGACCTCAGATCTGTTCTCCTCTGGAGCTCCAGCTTCACCACTGCCACTGGATGACAGCCTGAGTGGTTTTAACCCGCCCAGAGCAACCACATCATTTCTGGACCTGTCTCAGTCATCGCCAACCCAGAAAGCCAGCCCTATGAGGAATCCTCTGGGACTGATTTGGACCAAGTATTAATGCTTGGGATCCACCTCCCAAATATAACCTCTATATTAGCTGCTTCTGCTCCGTTTTAACTCTTATCCAGGTCAGCAGTGTGTCCTCTGTGCCAGTCCCTTCACACGGTGCGTCAGCCCTGGATCCTTTGAGACATCATGCCTGTATCCAATGCTCTGCACTGCTCCAGCAGGCACAGGTAGTGGAATGTGTAGGAATGCAGATAGGAAGCGGAATTCCAAAACTCACCCATCTCTATTTGAGCAGCACAGACTCAACAGGAATCATCAGTGGGTTCCTCTTTTTTCTCCTCGCGCTGCAAGAACAAACTTTCTTATGAGTCAAGATAGATTCAGGAATGCCATCTGCTATTCCTTTTCTCCTTCCTCCAGCTAAACCCCAAACCTTTGCTCTCCTCCTATCTCTGTCTCCTTCTCCTCATCCTCTCCTGCTTGCTCTCTCTGTCTCCCTCTCCCTGTTACAGCCACTGCCATCCACACAGGACCTCCCAGAAATGTGCCGATTCTGGTTGCTGGGCAACACTACCGTACTACTGAAGCTTCAAATGGAAGCCTAGCAGAGCAAGTGGTGATTGGTTGGCTTTTCAGCGAGGAGGGACTGCAGCAATGTTGTATGACCACATGAGTTTATATGCATGCTTTGGTAAAATAAATATGAGCTTCAAGGTCTTCTCAGATTGAGAGTAAGAAAAATCCTTGATTTTTTTAAAAAAGATTCTTCAAGGTCATAGAAGCATTAAAAAAAAAAAGAAAAAAGCATAAATGTATTTAGATTGCTGGCACAAATGCCTGGTTATAGTCAATAAAATTATTCATACACTATAAGTAAGCATAAGACAAACAGTGAAATGGCAGACCTATGCAGAATAAAATACAGTGAAATGTAATTTCTGGGCATAAGAAAGGTCAGCATGTTAAATCCTCATTGATAAGTTTGTCTCTTCATTAAAACCATGCTCATATGTGCTGCAGTTCTTCATAGAGCTACGAGACATAAAACAGTGCTCTCCTGTCCTGCTAAAGGTTTTTTTTTTTTTTTGCATTTGAACAGAAGCACAGAGCTGTTCTTTCTCTGCCTGAGATGCAGTGCCACGCTGCAGTGCCACCCAGTCCCAGCAGTCATGGGAAATGGGCGTGGAGGGGCCTCTCATCAATATTCAGCCATTGTCAATGTCCAAACACACAAACACTCAAAATGCCACATATTTACACAAACAATTAAACTCACGTATGCAAACACGGACACACAAATATGGAGTAATGTGCATATTTACACATTAATATACTAATTGGTATAGTTAGATCTGTTTGGACCTGCAAGTCAATCACCACATGATTCCCTCCACACAATATGGGCTTCGTCTGCTTTCCCAAGCCAAGATATAGAAAGACTGGAGCAGCACAAAGGCTTTAGTGAGAGCCTATGTGAACAGCAGGGACACTGAGGAATTAATGAATCTACACACCATTCATCAGACGTTTTGTCACAACTTAGACCTCCTGATTTACACACATCTCACAGAAAAATCACCAAAACACCACTGGTGTCTTTTCTCTGTGCTCTTTTTCTCAATTTGCTTTAATGAAAGCTACAAGAAACCAAGTGCGGTTACTCTCCCGTGTAAATTACTGCACACTGAATTTTAGTGGTTACATGTAATTTGACACTTTAAGCAAATTATCAGATGGCATCAAGAGATAGAGACTAATGCGGAAGATAAAATCCTTAAATAACAATTAAGCTGCAGTTAAAGAGCAAGCAAGTGCACTAAACTTTTCCATTTCTAAACATTTCCACAAGCACATATTGCCTGTTGTTTCTTCACATGGGTCAAGCCAGATGGAAAACCCTTTTAGTTCCCCCTTTCTTTGTCATGCCAGTGGTGAGCTGCTCTGTTAGCAGAACATATTAGAGTCTGTCAAAGCCAAAGTGCAGCTCTTACAGCACTATAGATGGCATATGAATTTGGTGGCTCTAATTCAAGAACATGACAGGCTATTTTTTTCCCCTTCTTTTTAGGACAAAAAGTTGAATAAGTGTGTACACAAGAGCAATAGGCTGTAATCTCATGAGCAGATTGATTGTTCAAAACTGCTTTGGCATGTCCTTATGTGTGAGGAGCTGAAATGTGAGACCAGGGAATTGTCCAAAGTTTTGCTAACTGTAGTCAAAATGGATGCTGTGTTTTCAGTGACAAATTAATCACTACTAATGGTTTTACTTTACCCCCTCCTCTATCCTGCCCCCACCCTTTTGGTGTGCATATAAACTCTGTAAAACAATGTCAAGTGCATTTCTCCAGAAAAATCAAATGTATTGCCGCAAGCTACTAAAAAAATTATGTAAGCCAAATACACCATATGAACAAATTTATTGGTCCACCTAAACATTACACCTATAAGAGCTTTTGCTTCCCATTGTAAATCCATAGGCTTTGCAGCTATAATAGCATCCACTCCTCTGGGAAGGTTTTCTACTAGATTTTGGATAATAAGATAAGGGCTCTGTGCGGGCCAGTCAAGTTCTTCCACACCAAACTCATCCAACCATGCTTTAGTGGACTTTTGTTTGTGTGATGCTGAAAGAGAAAAGGCACACTGTCAAACAGTTTCCACAAAGCTGGAAACATAGACTTGCCCAAAATGCCTTGATAAGCAGAAGTATTAAGGCTCCCTTTTACTGGACCTGAGAGGCAGAGCCTAAACCCAGAAAAAAAAAAAAAGCCCAACTCCATAACATTATCCATCCTCCATCAAACTGTACAGTTGGCACAAAGCAGTCAGGCAGATAACACTCTTCTGGTATTTGCCAAACTCAGACCAACCCGTCAGACTGCCAGATAGGGAAGTGATTCATCACTCTATAGAAACATGTTTCCACTGAGTCCAATGGCAGTGTGCTTTACACCACTCCAGCCAGTGCTCGACAATGTAAGGCTTCAGCTGCTTGACCATGGAAACCCCTCCGCTGAAGCTCCTGGCACACAGATTTTGTGGTGCTGTTAATGCCAGAGGAAGCCTGGAACTCTGCAGTTATTGAGTCAGCAGAGGACTGGCGATGTTTACGCACAATGCGCCTCAGCACTCCGCAACTCTACTCTGTTACATTCCATTTTTTCCCCCACTTTGTGGCTGAGCTGCTGTGGTGGATAAACACTTCCGCTTTCAAATAATATCGCTTACTGTACAGCTGATCATGGAATTTCTAAGAGGGAAGAAATTCATGAACTGACTTATTGCAATTGTGGAATGCTAGTATAATTCAATGCTCAAATTCAGTGAGCCCTTTAGGATAACACATTCTTTCACAAATGTTTGCAAAGCCAGACTGTATGGCTAGTTGCTTGGTTTTATACACTGGAGGCAATGGGACTGAAAACACCTCAATTCAATGATTAAAAGCTGTGGCCCTATACTTTCCTCCATTTAGTGTGTGTGTCTCAGACGTACAGTGAGGATGTATATATGACAAATCTTTCATGACTAAAATCCCCCTACCACTGCAGGTGGATCAATACCTGCCTACACTGTGTGAGATCAAAAGGCTATAAAATTCCCGTTCAACCATCAGTCTGACCTCATTTGAGAAGCCTCGTGACAGGTTCTGTCTCCACTGTACTGCTGCATTAAACTGCAGTATAGTGATAAATGATGATATTGAGCACTACAACCACAGGACCCCCACTTCTCCCCCTGACTGCCACACTCAATCACTGATAAGCTTGCTTAAGGACTTCATGATGAGAGAAAAAAAACAAAACGGGGTGGTTGTTTTGGCCATGTTAGGATGACACCTTTACCAAAAACCATGCGATAACTTATGAAATCAGACAAAGGCTAGCACAAAGAGAAGCACATGTTATTAAGACATGTGATGAACAACATCAATGATAATAACAAAAATGATAATAATGATAATAACAACAACAACAAAAACAACAATATTAATAATAACAATAACAGCAACAACCATCATTTCATTAAGTACACTGTCGATCCAGAGCTTATATTTATTTTTCTGCAGAAGATGGCCTGTCTGATTGAATATGTTAGAAAAGTTCACCCCCTGGTGGCAAATTGGAGTAACTTCCATGCTTTAAAGGCTTAGAAGTCAAAGAGCTGATGTAATCGGAGCAATAAGGAGCCTGACATGTTTGCTCATTCACTCAGAATACAACAACAACAAAACCCATGGAAATTATTTATTTCTAATTCATACCACATCAGAGAAGGAGGGCAGGTCTCGGATTTCTTGTGGCCAACTTCAAATCTCTTCACAAAAGCACCCATTTTTAAATAACTAAAAATGTATTTGTTGCTGCTTATTATAAATAGCATCCTAAAATTTAAGTGTGTGTCACACAGCTTTTCTTCCTCTCCTGTCTGGGACACAGAATTCCCGATCCCACCATGTAAATTCCATTAAAAGCAAAGTGGAGCCACAGAAGTTAAAAAGTATCCAACTAGCATGACAGTTTATAATACAGGGTAGCTAATCTTGCATTAAAGTTACAGCACAGTTGGCATGTGCACAAGCTCCTCTATTGCACAGACTGTACAGTGCAGCTGCTCAGCTGTCAGCCTGAAAGCAACCGTGCAGAACATTATTTGGATGTTGAAAGAAAAAAAAAAAAGGACAAGCAGAAGAGAAAGAGGGTGGGGATGCAAAACCTGGAAGAATAAAAGTGAAACAGAGGATGAGCCATACTGGCTGTACACTGACTCCTCAAGTTTTTGCTTTGTATTCAAGCAGAAAACACAGGCACAGACAAAAAGCACAGCAAAGGGAACAAAAAAATAAAAAATAAAATAGTGGGGGAAATACTTTGTGGCTGCTGTGGGAGGATCTCATAGCTTTCAGTCTCTCAGCTATCCTGAAGCCCTGTTATAACCTTAAGGTTGTTCATAGAATTGATATAGTGCACACAGACATGGGTGACT
Organism: Pterophyllum scalare; assembly: GCA_024447675.2. Classification (NCBI taxonomy): domain Eukaryota; kingdom Metazoa; phylum Chordata; class Actinopteri; order Cichliformes; family Cichlidae; genus Pterophyllum; species Pterophyllum scalare. Next base: position 20,235 of record JAMQGT020014688.1, on the reverse strand, counting down.
AGCACTGTGCATGGGTCCAGCATTTGCCAAAGGCACACTGCGTTGAATCTAAAATACAGTAAGACTCTACATAGTTTTTGAAGAAGATAAATATATGGTACTGAATCAAGTGTGCAGGCTTATGTGAGCCAACTACTATGAAGGCATTACTACGAGTTTAATATCTCTGATAGGATTACCATGTCTTACATGAAGAAATGAAAGGCAGCTGTGCAGAAATGGCTTTAAGTGTGACAGTTACACCTTTTTTCAGTTCTGAAACAGTAAGCAGGAAATCATGTAAATCTGAATCAAAATGAAAAGATAACAGTAGCCAGTTATATCTTGGCATTGTTATTATATAACATTGTTGCAGACAAACATATCCTCATATCCATTTTTATTTTTGCTAGAGGAACAAAATGTTCTGGAGATGCATCCTTTTCTGAAGCACCCAACTCTCCTCTGCGCTGAGGCTTCTGACGGTGCCATTGGCAAAGGCAGGGGCTTATTATGGGCTGTTTCAAACCACGGATGCATCAGCACTAGCTACTCCCCTGAGGAAACTTCAACTCACTGAGATGTACCCCTGAGAGCCCCACAGCTCCCATTGGTTTGATCATCCTCACACATGGCTGACACAGCTCCAGCTGCAAACTCAGCCACTAACTCGGCGCCAGTCGACAGATGTCCAGCTGTTGACGTTTTAGTGTGCAAATGACAGCCATTGAGGTGACTGAGCTCAGCCAAGTTTCTGCTATTTTGGCAAAAGCCAAAAATGTTACTGTACTGCTGGTACATTGCTGACCTGATGTTGAAGTATATTATGCGACCGCACCTTTAAAAAAAAAAAAAAAAAAAAAGGACATTTTCCCACTTTCATTTACTCATGAATGAGTTGTTTTCTGGGTAAAAAGGGGAATTATAAGGTGTGAATATCCTGCTATTTGTCAAACATTAAGAAATGATAAAGCAGTTGACCAACAAATACAAATAAAAAACTGTCCTGTTCTATTCACTGGTCCACTTTCCAGCACTACTGCAGTCTTTTATGGCAGGGGAGTCAGTGTAGATCTAGGACAAATAAAAGAACAAAGCGCTCGTATGATGACAGGTTTGTACATACTAAGAGCATGTGCTTTAACAAGTGACTCACTTCCTGCTTTGTAGCATTATGCCCCATCAGCTGATGCCATGTGAACTGACAGCACACTCTCTTATGCCATGTGCTGGCAATGCATTATATGCAATTGTTGTCTTATGCAATAGCTCCATGTATCTCACAGTTCCTATCTGCAGCAGAGGCATATTCAGAGCAGTGCTGGCAGTTGTCTTTGAGCTTGAGCCTCTGACAGCAAAGTGTGCTAGGTCTGCAGACTGAGAGAGCACGCAAAGTGGAGGAATGTGTCGTCAGTGCCTTACCCCCTTGGTGACGCATTCGCTTTTTCATCAGCGCTGGCGTCACTTGATCAGGGGCATTGCATTTAGAATGGCTCTACCAGTAACGGGGATGGGCATTCCTGTTAAAATGAGTTCACGGCACAAATGCCCTCTGAGAATGTGTGACATTACCTCAATGAGAGGTAAATCCAATTGATGTTTATTAATTGCCTTGTCCATAAAAAGCTGAATATTCAGTGCGCTGTAGAATATAGGAAAGTGATTATGAATTCCAGAAAATAATCCATGCACAAAGATCACACCTCCTGGATGAGAATGTCATGGACAATAGGATTACCAACTCGATTGGTTTTGTGTATATCTCGACTCCAACGCATGCATTTTTTATGATTTATAATAACAAAAATAAATAAATAAATAAAGCAATTAGTTTATTTTTGTGCACAAGCCAAATAAAACAAAACACACAAAAAACAAACAAATAAAAAAAAACCAAAAAAAACTACTGAATACTGTGGCTGGTAAGCAATTCTGGTGCAAAATGACTATTCATTTATGTCAAAGTTCCCCAAAACAACTCAGGGCTGTGTGCATATAATGTAGACTAAATATTTTGCATAAAATGCCTTCTGAAATTAATTTTTCTTCTTTAAGCTTTCCTTGCAAGCAAAGCATACATTTTAGAGCCAAAAGCAGTGCATGCTTTTTACACTGTGCTAAACTGAACAAATTGCACCTTGCATATCATGGTGTATTCAGCTCAAGACAACCTCTGCATCCCTTCAGGGCAAGAAACTCTTTGGTGAAATCCAGGACATCATCCTTCTTTTGGCCTTCTGGTGCTGCAGGGCCAGTATTGGAATTCCAGAGAGAGATGGGGGGCTGCCAGCTACGATGAAATGACATTTACAACACATCACACTCGTCCAACTCCAGCTCCTCATTAAAGGCGTTCTGGGCAGACACTGTGTACCTCAGTTTGTTTGACAGACAGAAAAGTCACAACCATTAATGTCAGTCCACAGTACATCTTCTCAGTCTCCAAACAATAACAACAATTTGCACCACACTTTCACTTTCCTGCTGTCTGCCCCTCAGCCAGGTCATGTGACAGTCTGTGGTTAAAGCTTTTACTTGGATTAAAGCTTTGAGGGAATGGGGATGAAAGAAATCAGCCACTATCTCTGAACACAGACTGACTGGGATGTTCAAACGCTTATTATACAACAACAAAGGCCAGAAACGCATTTCCAAGTCAAGCATAAAATTATAATTATGATACACTAAAGAAACTTTAGGATCTGAGGAATATACATACATGTACAAATACGTGCTGAACTCCACGAATAGAAACAAGACAGAGAGATTAAAGCTAGTAAATGGCAGTGCCAGATTGCCTGTGAAAGACTCAGTGGAGACCCATGAAGGTCTCATATTCATTAAGATGACTGATACCCGTGTACGGTAGTAAATCCTGACATGACAGGGTACTTCAGCTCAGCGTTATGCATCAGTTAGTAAGTACATGTGTGAAAATTCTAGAGTTCAAGTACATGGTTACACTTAAAAGGTTGTAAGGAAATCAGTGGGTCTACGGTGATGCAGCAAAGACACGCTTTAAGAAGGAAAATAAACCTGAAGGTCCCTCTGCAGAGAAATAAGACAGCAAAATGCTTATTCAGCTGATGGCTTTGTGTGCCAGCCAATGTAAGAGCACATGCAGAAAATTGTGTAGCACAATAACAATACTATTATTCAGTTTCAAAAAGACATAATTTAATTTTGTCTGTTTTTCATTACAGTGGAATTTACACATAATTTACTGAAGCACAAATGCAAGCTTTCCACACAGACCGTAGGATTCATCGCCATCCCAAAAATAACAGCTTAGACCAGCCGCATTTTACACACACGAGCACACACACTAGCAGTGCCACATGCACGCACGCACACACAAAGAACACACTCACACCCTCAAATATACAGCAGAAACTGTGAGGAACTCATGTGCCCAGTACAAGCTGTCACAGCATCATCCAGAAATGAGTCATGTTTCCCAGCCACCAGAGGCTCTAAAACCATTATTCACATGACTCTGTTGTGCTTTGTTATAATGACAGGCTCAGAAATACCAAACAACACATAGGTTTTTATCAATTTACATGAAGACACATGGTATAACTCATCTTGCTGAAATCTAAAAATGTCATTCACACAAACGTATGGTCCACTCTGCCGCCCCTCCCCAGGAGAGACATTGTTTACGATGAGCCACACAGGAAGGGAATATGAGAGGACGGAGCAAGGTCTGGGTGCCATAGGTGACTCAGCATGGACACCGGAGAGATAGACACCCTCTATTCCACCGCCACCCACTCAACTGCTGTCTCTATGAATGGGAGCTGCATCAGTGCCACCTAGGCAGGCGAACCCGCCTGTCTGGCTATCCTGTCTGCATTCACGCAGAACATGCTACTCACATGTCGTAGAGTCGGTAACCCATGGCGGAGCCTGGTCTGCTTGAGTGGGACCCGGGGTCTCGCGTTCTCCTGGGGTCTGTGCTGCTCACCACGGCGCGCCAAACACTTGGTTTGTCCATCCTGTATGCTGGTCAACGGGACTCAATGGTGGGACAGCGTGCGCACACGGGCTCACTCACATTCACACTCCCTCTCCCTCCCAGTCACAAACACGGGCTGCCAGAGAGCAGTGTGTGTGATGTAACAAGGAGCATCCAAGAGACTGGCAGCCGGTGGGGGGCTCGGGGGTGGGGCTGATGGTGGAAGAGAGGGTGTGGGGTGGGGTCCTGTAGAGCTCTGAAGGAGATGTTTGGTGAGAAGCGTCTTTTCTTCCTCCTCTTCTTCTTCTTCTTCTTCTGTGTGATTAGCAATTCTTTACTGATAGCAATGCCAGGAGTGACTTCCAGATTTAAATGAATGTAAGAGGACACTACCTCCAGGAGAGCTAATGGGATATTACTGCCTCTCATAAGTACAGAGGAGCATCAGCGTACACCTCTCTCCACCCTCTTATCTGCTCTCAGTAGTACAGTCCTCAGCAGGGCCATATGATTGGCTCCTTGGTCTCCATAGAAACAGGAGGATGTGTCAGAGGTAGGGCTCATTATCATGCCTTCTCTCTCTCCCCTCCCCTCCCATTTTGTTTTCACTCCCTCTCTTTTACCATTTCGCTTCTTCTCGCATACTCAACCCCTGTTCCCTCCCTCCACACCTTTCTCTCTTCTGGAATTGATGCACTTTTCTCTGTAGTGTCTTTCAAAACACACAGGGCTTTTCAGGCTAATGAAGAGTGGTGCAAACAGGTAAAGATGCTGCATGACCCTGGTTAATTATGTTTGCATATAAAAAGACTACAAACTAAGAGACAAATGAAATCAGACAAATGTTTCACATATAGTCATCTGGGGGAAACAAAAGTAAACAAGTTACAGATTACATTTCTGCATTTCTTAACTTTGTAATGTCTGACACACCGAATTGGGGAAAAAAATCGAAACAACATGGCTTGCACAGACATTGCATCATGTGTAAGTCATGCCAAAACCAGAGAGGAAGTGTGAAATATCCAGCAGAAATAGGGAAATATTAATGACGATTCCATCTTAATTCAAGAAGAAAACTGAAGTTTTGGATGAAAAATGCATCAAAACAGCCACAAAATGCACACAATGTACAGTGTGTCTTATTATAGTCACAATTTACAATGCCCTGAGGAAATAGATGTTAGTGTTGTTGACTTGACACCTTCACAAGGTAACAGCATGCAAAGTGAAAATGTAGGCAGGGACGAGAGTGTGTGTGTGTGTGTGTGTGTGTGTGTGTGTGTGTGTCTATAAAGTCCCAATGAGAGTTGTTGTGCACACACACACACACACACACACACAAACTTGAGGCTTGTGGTTCCAAGTCCAAGGAGAATGCATTTCAACTGAACTGCATGCAGTGCTGTCAAATTAGTAGGACCACTATATTTTTGTTAAAGAACTTGTGCAATGGCTATTTAAACACCGTATGTCCATCATCTAACTGCAGTTACAATTAAGAAAAGGCGCAGATTCCTCCAGATCTAACATATCGTCTTGAATACGCAGTTTTTTGAGTTTCTATGCATGGAAATCATCAAGTAGTCGAAGTCCAGTGTTTTTCAAACAGGTGGGGCGTGAACAGCCTGGGAGAAAAGTCATGCGGAACAAATGTTGAACATCGGATTATTTCTCAGGGCGGAACAAGGAAACCTTAGCACAGCGACTAGCAAAACTTTCCACCGTCACCGGCTGCTGTGGACACAGAGCCATCGTGCCGCCGCTTAAGAAAATATTTAAGAACCACCGTCTTAGTCACAGTCACATTTCCTGTCTATAGGTTATGAGAATGAAGGGATGTTGCTTATGTACCTGACGAAGGCTGGCCTGATCGAAACATTGTAACTTAATACGTCAGCAGTAAGAAAGAGTGTGCAGGAGTTACATTTTATTGTTTTTATGTTGTTTTGAAAGGAAAATGTTTTTCCCATTGTCGTTTGCTGTATTTTTTCCATTTAGAAGAATCTTTCCATTTATTACTCTTTTATGACAGAGCTTTGTTGTTGTAAAATATGCAGAATGTGGCTTGGCAGACAGTGCTTCACAAATTTATTGGAGGACCTCTCATAAAAACAAGAGAACACATTTTAGAAATCTGTTGTCAAAACTGCGTTTAAAACAAACAACAACAAAAAAAATTGATTGTCATTTATTTGGCAAATAAACTGAATTTGCATTTTTATATCCAAATTTGAGCCGGCAAACTTGTCTGGGAAGTCAGAAAAAAAATCAAGTGTAATATTCAGTAACTAAAACAAATTTTTCTGTTCAGGAGTGAAAGTAAATAACTGCAATTTGGCATCTAAATTACAATAACTTAAATATAGTCAATGTGTATGTTTCTGTGCATAGATGATAAAAATATCCTTGGGGTGGCAGTTGACGGGGACAACAACGGTGAACAGCAAACCCAGAGCAGAGCATTAATAGTCAGAGCACATACAGACTGAGGAGCACAGTGGTGCGAAAGATGTTCTTTCAATGTGACAAATAACATTAAATTCATGCTTACCATATTCAGTACAAAAGGAGGACGTTTTCATGCCTTCACAAGATGACTAAATTACATGTTGAGGCTGATATTTCAGGTGCAATCTTATTTTATCGCCAGGTATACCTTTGCACGTATTAAAATACGCTTCTATGTGGCCTTTATGCATGATGTTGAATTGTCAGCCGTTGATGCCAAGAAGGATATTATGCAGAGGACAAGAACACAAAACCACACATAAAGCACACCAATGTAGAGTATGCAAACAGACAAGAAACACATGAAAACAGACTTTTACCCTCCCAGGAAATACATAATGATGAGCTTAAACCCAACTGCCACAGGTCTTTCTTATTAAAGAGGGAACCAGCTGGTAAACTCACATTGATTAAATGTAAGGAAGGAAATAGAGACGGTCATAGGACTGTCTTATTGAATCATAAACAGAAACAAATCAAAGAGTGTCTCATGTTGCTGTATCAAAGCTGAAAACAACTTAATTGACAGAAAATTAATCCGCAGTTCTTCGATAATTGATTAAACATTTGAACATCGTTTATACATAAATCCTAAAAATCATTAGTCCCACATTCTTAACGGCACATCTTAATTTTTAACTGCACTGACACTTTGAAGATTTGAAGTCGTCAGTTTGAGGATTAGCACTCTAGCCCTAACTGTGATTAACATTTTTCCCCTGTTGTTTAATAGTTCAGACAAATTATCATACGCTTCATCACTTATAATAATCATTAAACTTTATCTTACACTAAACAGAAGACCTCCTGCGTGGTGCCAGTTTCTAAAATAGCCCATCCCATAGAGCTAAGACGCTACAGACCCAACGCCCTGACCTCCCACCTCATGAAGACCATGGAGAGGACAGTCCTCACCATCAGGGTAGTTGACGTTGTCAACCACCTGCTACACCGGGCACTGTCTCACCTGGAGTCCCCCGGGTGCTCTGTGAGAGTCATGTTTTATGACTTCTCCAGTGCTTTTAACAACATTCAGCCATCATTGCTACGGGGAAAAAAATGGAGGAGGCTGCTGTGGACCAACACCTGGCTAGATGGACCATCAACTACCTCGCTAATGTACAGCCATGCAGTCTCACATACTGTTGTCTATCAGATATGGTAGTCTGCAGCACATGAGCAGGAGTACGAGTACATCTTAAACTTTGAGGACTGGTGTAAGCAGAGCCACCAGATCCTGAACACCAGCAAGACCAAGGAGCTTGTAATTGATTTCCAAAAGAAATCTTCCCCTCACTCACCGGTGAGCATCCAGGGCTTGGTCATTGAGACAGTGGACTTGTTTAAGTACCTGAGAGTTCACCTCAACACCCACCTGGGTGTTCCAACTTAATAAACTGGACTGGGCAGACGATACTGACGTCCTGTACAGGAAGGGCCAGAGTTCACTCCACCTGCTGAGAAAACTGAGGTCTTCCGGCTCTACTTCAAACATTATGACACTGTGGTGGCTTCTGCAGTTTGTTTGTTTTTTGCCATATTGTGAGGCGGAGTGGGCAGGACGGGTAGAGACAGGATGAGACTGAACAAACTGGTTAAGAGAGCCAGCTCTGTCCCAGGCTGCCCACTGGATTCTATCGAGGAGGTGGCAGACAGAAGGACGCTAACCAGGCTGACATCCATCATGGTCAATCCCTCCCACCCCCTGCGCCACACTGAAGTCCCTGAGCACTTCTTTCAGCACAAGTTTCTTACATTCACTACCAGTGAGCACTACCGCTCATTCCCGCCTACAGCCAGCAGACCATATAATCTAATACAATAACATCCACAGAAATGCAAGAAACCACGTCATGTGTCAATGTGCAATATTTTTGTACATTTTATTTTGGAATATTCTGTATATTTTTGTTGTTCTAATGTGTTGTATTTTTTTTTTTTTTGATGCTCTTGTTTTCTGCACTTTGTCCTACTGCCGCTGCAACAGGTGAATTTCCCCCTGGTTGGATTAATAAAGTCCTATCATATCTCATCACTGTACAATACTGTCATTATTCAAATGTGAAAAACCAGTTTCTCGGCTCAACTTGTTTCAAGTTGATGTAAAGACATAGCAGAGATGGACAGATAACGAGTGCTCACAAAAAAGAAAGGTCTGCTTGGTCTCAAAACAAATGCGTCAATGCATTTCCACTGAAGCGCAATCCATTTTCTTCTTGTCTTAGGGTGATTAAGGTGCCTCCAATTTTATCAAAACTGTACACTCAAAGTGCAGTGTTTTGCATGTGTCTGCACAATCTGTAAAACCACAACTCTGGTGGAACAGACTGCGCCAGCAGGAAGGCACGTTTTGTCCTAAAATGAGCTGTCATGAGATTCAGCTCACTTCAGACAAAGATACTGAGTGATGAAGTGCAAGAAGAGAGGGAAAGAGCAAACATTAAGCACAGCACTTAGAGCTACAAACCACACGATGGCAGTGCATCACATCTTCTGCATGAGAACCCCCACCGGGATGTAATCAATAAAATTACTGATGCTGGGAAAAACACTCTCTCTACTGTTGGGCCACATGTTACAGACAAAATTAAAAAATGTTGCATGCTTAATCTAGATACACTGCATGCATGTGGACTGAACAAACTACTTTTCAGTAAGAGGGATAACAGTGCATTAAATCCAGGAACAAGCCTGATTATGTATCTTTTGTGCGCTTTACCACAACAAGGTACCATTAAAATGAAAAACATTCCAACCCAGGACCACTTCAGTTATTTCAGCTTTGTTGTCATTTTCAGTTTTCAGTAATCCCTTCTTTAAAAAACAAAACAACACACCCATAGCGTTTTTGTTCCATAAAAACATTTTCCTAATCACAACAATTACAGTGTCAACAGCTGGGAAAACTGACCACTCCCCTTTAGATAGGGACCTCTGCACAATGCTCTGGAGAAAAGAGGTGAGAGGTTTAGTTTGCCTGTGTTTTTCCATGCAACAACACTGCACATCCTCTCTGTAGCTCGCTGGCAGAGGGCACAGTGCTGTGCAAAGGCTCCTTCTGTCACTGACTTGGCCTCAAGCCTGAGAACATCAGAGGCGAAAGACAGACAAGCTTTTCATTGCAGGCCAAACAAAGAGCTGTCTCTCTGCCTCTAACTATGAAGTATAGACAAAGCCATTACTTGACCCCTTGGGCCTCAGCTGAGGCTTATCACTGAAGTTTAGACTTCTCAGTAAGCTGATGTCAGTAATACTGCTGCTGCACTCCTTATATGCAGTATACCTGTTAAAGCACGCAAAGGAAGATGTATAAAGATCCTTTATGGTAAATACAGTTACCAGTACATTAATATAAAAATCCTTCAAATAAAATTCATAGATTTAAATATCATACATAAGGAAAATGAGCACATGGGAGGAATACAACCTTTGTGGCTGATTTATCATGATATATATTATTGATATAATATTAATATATACATATATTCATAATCAACCTGGGGGTGATCCAACCTTTGGATTATTTTACCTATTTAGGCATAAAAGGCATTTAATTTAGGCATGAAATAAAGAAACAGAAAATACACAACTCCATGGTGAATTGAACTCAAAACTGCACACTTTTAAAATTCTTTTTACGGTGGACCTGAGAGGCGCACAAAACACAATAATACCTGAATCGAGTAGAAAAAAATAGATAGGAAAAAAGAGCAAAAGAAAGACAAAGTTGAATAAAACAAGTACAAAAATGTCGCTAAAGCTCACAAAAAAAAAAAAAAAAAAGTGCATGAAACCTAAGAGAAATGTTTCCGGGGAGACAAAAACATGATGGAACAGCTGCAGAAGTGACAAGCTGAGAGTAAACAGCTAATAGTAAGCATTTATTTACAGTATTATCTGAATCGCACAATTAAAATACACACTGCAGACTGAAGAATCATCTGCTTCTTTTAATCATGTCTCACTGTGATTCTTCACGTTTTGGTTTCTGTCACTCCTGCAGCTGTTCCCTCCCTTACTCTCTCCCCAGAAACATTTCAGTTGTGAGATTTTGGGTTTTCTTCTTCTACTTTTCTTCTAGTGGTTGTAAAGTGGCTGTTGTAGAAAAGAAAAAAATTAATTCCTTCTTAATAATAACCCAATCTATATTTCTCATTTTGTAAGAGACAATCTGACTAGACTTCTATATTGGATACAAACATTAACATCCATCCATCTACAGTTCAGCTTTTGCCGTTGCATCACAACCAGTTTTCACCACGTTTGCTGCGTGCCTAGCGAACTAAATACTGGTGCCCCTGCTAATCGATGCCAGAAATCTAAGTCAGCTAAACGTATTCTTCTTCTACTATTAATGTGCAATGGCAATTAGCAGTTCAAAGATGTTATGACATGACCAGCCACTACTGGGGAGCAGACAGCTGTGCCTGCTCTCTTTCATTCTCTCTGTGAATGGAAGTTGTAAATGAGCGAAGGGGAAACCAGCGTGGTTCAGCAACACTTCACTGTTTAAAAGAGCCGCTGCATGTCGGCTGTGTCAGGAAAAAAAAGAAAAGGCACATAACCAAGCAGCAGATGGCAGGTTTAACCATTTTCTGCACTGGGTTGTAGGCACACATGAAAGAAACTGAGGCTACCGCTGCTTTTTTTTAAAGAAAAAAAAAAGAGACAAAAAAATTTGATTGACAGCGATTGGCAGTTTCATATGACTCCTAAAATACACAAAAAATATTTATTTAGCCAATATTCAACTTAATCCATTTGACATACACCGAGTTTTAAATGTTTTCTGAGGATTTTCTGTTGTTTTTACTGGTCTAATCTCTTTCTCTGGCTAGGAAATTAGTTCCTTAGTTATAAGCTTATCACACAAATGGAAGGAAAAGAGAGGTGCTTCACTGTGTGTGTGTGTGTGTGTGTGTGTGTGTGTGTGTGTGTGTGTGTGTGTGTGTGTGTGTGTGTGTGTGTGTGTGTGTGTGTGTGTGTGTGTGTGTGCGCGCGCAGGCAGAGAACAGTATCAGCTTGGTCATAGTCTCATCATTTTTATACTCAGATGGAGCATCGTCCTCCGGGAAGAGACCACGACTTTGTAATTATTAGCACCGTCCCTTTCCACTAGGGAACAAAGTGGATCCAGTCCCTTGCAGCGAAATGTCCTCCACAGTAACTGAGCCACTCATCTGCATGTCTTCTTTTTATTTAAAAATTTTAATATAGAAAGTAGCCAACATGTTGGAAATAATTTTAAGTGGCTGTTGTTTCAGTTACCTTGGGAATATGTACGCTTCCACGTTTGTATACAGTATATTACTGTTTTTCACTTTTCTCCTTCAAGACTTAATTTCCACCCGTTAGCACCACTTGACTTACATAGTACAGACTAGTAGGAAAAAAACAAATGATCCAGATACTACATGTAAAATTTAGGTAAGGCCAATTACAGAGTGATTTAGTATAAATTATTCTCATGATCTAATATACAGTTTGTCATTCTGTTCTGCGATTGCAGGCAATTTCACCCCTACACAAACAGACCATTCATTCAGCAGCAGCAACATTTTAATATCTTCTTGCACATGCACAGACAAACCCCGGTTTCTTTAGGGGTAGAACTGAAAAACAAGCATTCATGCTAGTCACTCTTATTTCCTGGGTAAGCTGCTCCTTGCTCCTTCACCTTATCCCTCTGAGCTGTCCCTCAGCTCGATCCGAGCACTGATACAGATCTCTGGAATTGCAAATGCTTCCTATCAAAGTGAGACATAGATCTGAAACGCTCCCGGTCCCTTTTGCCTGATATTGTGGCATGGAACTAATGAAAGGATAAGCTGTGTGAGGCAGTCGCGCAGTAGCACTAATCTCTCACTACATCTAATTTACCATGGAAAGTGGCAGTGGGTAATAATACAGTGAAAGAAAAGCACTGGTTTGGGGGGGGGCTCTGACATGTGTTTCTAGCTCGAGGTGCAGCAGTTGGACATGTATCACCTAAAGGCTTTCTAAATCACACTTATGTCACACATGATTTTGTCTTGAAATGTAACACCTGTGCCCTGTCACCAGACATCCGGGTGTCTTTTTATTACTCCTGAACACAGACATTTACTACAGACACACTGGGTTTCAGTCATGGCTGAAGAGGTGCAAACTCCCGCTCCTGGGGAGCACACAAACACATTTTATTCTAATTAAATGGCTTTTCCATGTGTATAGTTTGCAGATTGAAAATTATTTTTCCATCTGCTAAAATATATATATTTATATTTACAAGAGCAGTACTGTATGTTGTATTGTAAATCATGTTATTAAGAGGGCTGCTGGCTGATACCTGATTTAAGAAGGGTTTAAGGCTACAGCTGCAAATAGGACGTGCAACTGTCAAGGTAATAGGGCATACAATGGCAGTTCTCACCAGGGAATAAGCAAAAAAAAAAAAAGAAAAAAAGAAAAGCGATTTTTTTTTTATCCAAAATGTTAAGCAATATTATAAAAAGCTTCTATGCCAACAGATATTTAATAATTCCACATGGTTAGAAGTGATTTTGTTTTGTGATCCATCAATTTAACCTTTAAACTTCTTATCAGGGTCTTCCCAAATAACAGTTGACAACAGAAACCTCCTCAGTTTAGGATGACATAATACCCAAGAAAAGGCAGAATGTTATCAACACTGAATGAATTACGTTAATATTTTCTTTCTCAAAATTTCAGGCAGCTCTTTTCTATGATTCAACTGATTTTAAAAGTTTAGTGGGGTCTTTTTGTAAAACATTTTGCAGTTTTTGATAGATTCGTGAAGCAGCTCAGATCATCCACTGTCTGAAACAAGATGTTAATGCACCCTTCCCCTCCCTTTAAGCCAGCTTTCTTCAAGAGTTGGATTCTCCCCCCCCCAAGATCTTATACTGATGATGGAAGAATCGGACCACTACACAAAATCTTTTCCAGCACAGCCCAAAAATTCTCATTGGGGTTAAGGTCTAGACACTGTGGTGTTCATGTTTGAAAATGATGTCTAATGCTTTGTGAACACCTCTTTCAAAATTTGAGTCCAACGAATCCTGGCACTGTCATCTTGGAATATGCCTGTGCCAAAACTTCATTTTTTGGCATACAACATTGCTGAACTGAAGCAACCCCAGATCATAACACTGCCCCCCCCACACAGGCTTGTGCAGTAGGTCTGATGTGTATCACTGTCTGATTCTCTTCCAACCCTGATGTGCCCTTCATTCTGGAACGGGACTCATCCGGCCATGTGACCTTTTTCCGCTGCTCCAGAGTCCAATCTTTATGCTCACTGATAAGTGGTCTTCTTAAGCCATTTAGTCCGAGTTCCTTGAGTTCTCTTTATAGTGTGCCTGTGGAAATGTTCTCACTTTCGCCATTAAAACATAGCCATGAGTTATACTGTTGATTTTTTGTATGATCTGATTTCACCAAACATTTAGGCAATCCCTGATCATGATCATACAAGATTTTTATCAACCACATTTCTTCCTTGAAGATGATGTTTCGCTGCAATCTTTCCAGATTTTAATCATTTACTGGATGGTTCTTAACCCAGTTTTAGTAGTTTCAGCAACAACAATAATAATAGTAATAATTTGACAGAGTAACATCTTTTCCACAATCACAGGATAAGTCTTCCAACATGGTTGTTGAAGAAAAGAGAAGTTACTCACTGCATCAGTTAAATAACCTTTTGCTAGCCGAAACATATTAAGCTTAGTTAAATCCAGGGAGTGACTTATCTGAACAGACACTGTATATCCAGCCTCTGAAAATGATGGACTATGTATAAAAAAAAAATTAACTGTAATTACTAAAAAGTTAATGCAATATTTTAAACTCCTTGAATTAAAGCTGCAAGTCTGAACTTCAGTCAAATCTTGATTAGTTGATCTAAAATCCATTGCGGAGGTGCACATAGGCAAAATCACACACACACACACACACACACACACACAAAAACAAAAACAAAAAACTGTCATTGTCTTGATGGACCTGTGGGCCTAACTATGAGACAGAAAATAAGAAGTCATTTAAAAAGCACAGAGTCAAAATACATATGATGAACAGCCATAATACTCATAAATGATAGCTGGCCAGCCTTTATAATACAGCATCAAGATCCTTCAAAGCTGTTTATGCGTGGCATGGCTGCCTGGATGCAAAACAGTGACAACACGCATACACAAATCAACCACACAGCCATATGCACAAGCGTATATTCTCTCTTGCCCAAAAGGATTAACAGCAGAACTGAGGGAAGTGAAAGGCACATGGCACAAAAAGTATCAAATTCTGCTCTGCTTCTTAGAGTCAAAGCAACTTATTATGAAACAAATGGCCTGCATTCACTTCTGAATCAAAACTGTGCATTTCCAGTGATCCAGCTTCAGAGCGCAGCGTGGAGCCTGTGATTAACTCTTAAGAGAATGTGATGACGAAACAGAAGCGGGGAAGTTCAAAGAGTTTTCTCAAGAGTTCAAACACGTTAAGGTAGTGGGCAATCTATTTCACAGTCCTTTTAAATCACTGCACAGTTATAATTTCCCATCTGGTGAAATCAAACCTTTACAATCTTAACAGCGGTAAATAAAAAGGCCCCAAAAAGAAGGAATTAATATAAGCGGCTGAGTTTTATGGAGGGTGGAAGGCACTTTCATTGCTGCATTTTTTAAACTAGCACTAACTCATCGATGCAACAACTGCTCATTCATTTATCCAGGACTGTTTGCAGCCACATATAATAAATGTTTACTGCGTCGTTAAGCTCCTTTCCCAATGGCCACAGATACTGTCAAGGCCTTACAGAGGGGAAATGCTGCAGTGAAATGCATGCAACAGTCATGATGCAGGGTTCATAAACCTACATATTATAATCTTTCTCTGTATATGTCGCTTTGCACCTTATTCACCCCTGCAGCTAGATCACAGTCTCATGAGCTGCCTTCCTCCCTCCAGCCATCAGCAAATAAGACACTGGCAGCTTCAGCAGAAGGTTGGGGGCAGGGGTCTGTGATCCCAGGAAGAAAGGCCAATTTGCAGGAATCAATGAGCTCTGGATTGAAGATAATCACAGGTTATATTATGAAATAGCCACTGAAAATAATTAAAAACATAAACCCCCAGAATTATATATGTATAATGTGGAACTCCAGGTTTAGATGTTTTCTAAAAGTCAAATACCAAATGAGAACCTCAAACTCAAATAAACGGAGCAGTCCAGTAACAGCAACTTTACAACCTACTGGTAATACCATGGGAGCCTTAAGAGAGGGGCGTAAACACTTCAGAAAGATTTACACTTCACCATGATCACCAAGTCCTACTTTTATTTCTGTAAATCCCTGGCCTCTTAGCTATTAATCAAGTCAGATTTGGTTGTTGTAATTGATGAGAAGAAGGGAGACACAGATACGCACCACAGAGTCAAAGGGGGTGTAAGAATACAGACCAGCAGATGTGTTTTTTTTTGTTTTGTTTTTTTGATTGAGTGAAAGAACAAAGAATATCTAGAGGAAAAAAAAAGTGTGTGTGTGTGTGGGGGGGGGGGGGGTGTAAAAGAACGCATGAAGTGAGGAAAGCATGAGAGGGAAGAGAGGGAAAGCATCTTGGGTATTTAAGAGCATTCATTCAGCCCTGGGCTGAGCTTGATGGGTGCAGAAGAAGTCTTAACTCTGGACGGGACTGAACTAGAAGGCAGCTGCAGGCAATGAATAGAGCAGCTCCTACACATGCAGCACCCCAATCAGTTAAAACATGCTTTTTGTTCATGAAGTTTACTGATACTGAGGAAGAATCTGTTTTCCCCTCCTCATTTAATGTGGTTGTCTACATTCCTACATTCCATTTGGTCATATAACATATAATACGCTGCTTTTGTACCATTTTCTTTCAAGTTTCCACCACATGCCTGCAGATGAATTTGGATTCTTCTCCCTCAGTAAACCCTATAGAGAAATTATCCTTTCTCACAATAAGCTGAAATCCTGCATCCCTATTGGACTGGCTGTATGCTCCAGTTCTGCTTTCTTAGTCTGACATAAACACACTTCCTGCTTTCACCTCTCTCACTGCTGCAGAGCACTCTACACTCAACAGTCGTGGGAGACGAGCAGAAATGAAACAGTCACTAGTCTTTACAAATTAAGCTAGAGCCACAAAAAAAAAAAAGCTAGAGCCACAAAAGATACAAGTGGGAGAAATCATTACAGAGGTGGAAATGGAAAAATTATGCGACTGAAGGCTAAATACAAAAAAAAAAAAGGGAGAACAAGGATCCATTTGACCAAAGATATATGATATTTTTGTGGCAAATGGTGATATTCAGATTATCTACTATTTGGACATGCAACCCTTAGGTTTAAAGAAATAATAAGAACAACAACAACGTTATACAGCACTTTTCAAAATCTATGTTCCAAAGTGCTTCACGGGAGCCACGCAAGAAATAAAAACTGAACAAAATGAAACACACTAGAGCTCCACTGACCGGAAGCCAGTTTGAAAGGGGAGTAAAGGAGACCATCTATTGTCCACTATGAACGACCATCATTGAACAGAGCCACAACAGCCACCAACAATGCAATCTCAAGATCCCTTCCTGGGCACCTCAACTTCCACTCAAACCTTAGTTCAGGTGACCTCAATAAGTCACATGATAGGTTGGAGCAAGGTCTCACAGTGTTTTCACCTGAAACCCCTAATGGTAATGACCCACGCCTTATTCCCCACCTTGGCTCATTTGATGATGCACACGATTAACAGCGGGCCAACAATAACCTCCAAAGGGGACAACCCACACTAGGGTTTAAATACCTGGGACTCTCCACCTTTTGGTTTTAGAACTGAATAAGAGGTGAAATTAAGAAGTCCAGTCATCTTTTTCAAGCTCTTGAGACTACTTTTTTGGTCTATCTACATACTGTATATACCAATGATGCTATATTTATAATAACTTTACAACTGGTCAGTGTAACACATTATGCTGATTATCAATTTGTCTTTTTGTCATGAACGTTGATATGCGACAAACAGCCAATAAAAATAAATAAATAAATAAAAAATGACCTTGAAAGCTGGGAAATTATAATCTAACAAACACTTTTGCATTTTTTGACAGTTGTTTAATTCAGGAATAATTGTAACAATAAAAATGATCAGTTCTTGCAGACGTATTATACTTTTATTTTTCATTTGAAAACTAAGTTTCCTTTTCTTGTTAATCTCTCTCTTAGGCCAAAGGAATGCTGGCCTTAACTTGTCAACTATTTGAAATATTGTAAAATAATGTCTTTGAGCGCTCATTACATCTCATGGTGTACTTGAGTCACGTTTGAATTAGGTTTAGTAAAGCTTGCTGTGAAGTGTAAGTGCAGCGCTTCAAAGTTTTTTTCACTTCTTGCTCGGATATTTGAAAGTTAGCTCCAAGCATTTTTTGTAGCTAACAAAATAATATCTAATTTATAATTAATATGAAAGTCATCCATTTCATGCCACAAATTCACTGCTTTAACATTCACTTCTCTTTTTAAATTTTATGTTTCCTCCTCCCTCTGCAGACTCAGATTTATTGCTAGCTCCTGATTTACTGCACTTTAAAGCAAGTCAAAAATGGAAAGATATTATATAACTTGAGGGAAATTATGTGGGTGTCCTGATAGAGGTCAGGCAATCTACCGCCTTTATTCTGGTTCAGATGTGCTGTTGCACTGGAGGACATCATCACACCAGTAACATTTCAGCAGGTCAGCTGGGTGATGATCACAGTGTGAACTCATGTGTGAATGCTTGGAGTTTATACAGACACATTTTCCTGTCCAAGGTGCTAAAGTCCAGCAAGAGTAACAAAATATTTTAAGATTTTAATTTTTAAAGCAAGACTGACTCTGGCCCCAAGCTACATAGCAAAATTGTTGAGCTAATTCACAGCCTTAGATCCTCAGGTTGGGCCCTCCTGGCTGTTCCAAAAATCAAGGCTTGAATCTGAAGGTGACCCTCAGCTTTGGATCTATCCGCCTGAGGAGATAAGGCTCCAGGATCTCCTTCAAATTACTTTATAAAACACATGCTACACTTGGTATGATCCGTAAGTATTTGTATGATTGCAAATCCATTGTATTCTTGCCTCTGTACACCAACACAGTGGATTATAAATTTAAAAAAAAAATTAAATACAAATCATGATACGTGAGTGAAGTGCATACTTCCAGATTTAATTTAAGGGGTTTAACAAACCCCAAATAAACCCATCAGAGATAGCATGCCAAATAAAACCAGAAATACTACAGAACGCAACTAAAGTGCATGATGACAGAATTATTTCCATGAATAAGAAAAACAGCCTCACAACATCTAACCAAGTAAAGAACTCTTGAGGAGTTGATTGTCAAGGTGTGCAATCAAGAGACACCCTGAGTGGAAATACAGAGTTTATAAAAAAGGTGCAAACAACAAGAAGGCCAGATTAGACTTTGACAGAAAACATCCACTGGTCTTTTTTTGGAGCAGTAATAGGATCAATTCTGAATTGTACTCTGCTCAGATTCAGCCAAACGCTGCAAAATGGATCGGACGGAGCTTCACACGACCCCAAGAATACAGCAAAGGCAAATAGAGTTTTCAAAGCAAAAAAAACAAAACAAAAAAACTGGGATATTCATCAACGGCCAGATCAGTTACCAGATCTCAACCTAACACAGCATGCTTTTCAGTTATTAGATTAAAAACTGAATGCAGAAAAGACCCGCAAAAAAGCAGCAACTAAAGCCGGCTGCAGTAAAGAAATGCAGGATTTGGTGATGTCCATGGGTTCTAGACTTCAGGTAGTCATAGGTGAAAGTCCTTTGCAGTCAAAGTATTAAAAACAATCCTTAGATTTACTTTAGTATGTTCAATTTCTTTTGAGCCTTCAAAAATTGGGGACTATGTATAAAAATGACTGTAATTCCTAAAGAATTAATGCAATGCTTCAACTAAACCCCTTGAATTAAAGCTGAAAGTCTGCAGTTCAATCTTGACTGATTTATTTAAAAACCATTGTGCTGCTGATAAAACTACAAAAACTGTCCTTTTCCAAACTCTTATGGGCCTAACTGTATAAAATATATTTTACTGTCTGCCTTCCTCTGCAATTCCTGGATGTTTTGAGAGTTTTTGAACAGAACCCCAATGAGAAAAATCCACAATGTTTTTGGCCTGTTGTCTATATTAAAGAAAACAAATCACACACTTACAAAACCTGCTGGGACTTACTTTCTCTTTGTGCTCCAAACATCTGAAGGAGATTGCTTTTCCACTCTGGTGGTACTGAAGTGAACTTTTTCTAGGCTTATTGTTGTTGTGCTGGCCTCATTTAATCTGTACCTTCTAATACTATTACCAAGTTTAGTGGCAGAATCATCATGAGAAAATGTCCGTCATTGACTCAAATATGCATATTCATGCGTGAAAATTCATCACATCTAAGCTATTAGACTGCCTAGCTCCAACACTGATCAAATGCTACTTGTGTAATTGCTTTCATGTAGGAGGCAGAGAACAGAGAAGAAGAAAGAACAGGTGCATAGTAAATACAGCAGTGCAAACAAGAAAAGAAAAGTAAAGAAAACTGTACAGCAGAAGCAACAATTAAAGTCAATCCCTGGAGTGTGTTTATGCTATTGCAGTATAGCAGCCACTCTCCCTGCTCTGAATCTGATGGGTCGTCCCTAGAGATTGCCCCGACTCTGGCATTAAGGATGAGGCACAAGCTAGACTCTATGAACAGCACTCCT